>JALPQI010001453.1:0-107207 GCA_025490895.1 Thaumatotibia leucotreta
TTAGATACAGTCAACGTCAAATACTTTGTAGCAGCGTAGCCAAATAGTTCAGGAAACCATATATTAATGCTGCGAAGTATTTCACGCCAACTGTACCATAAGTAGATACTTTGGCTAGAAAATTGCACATACTGAAAAACCTTTATGAAAATATTGAAATATTTCAAGGCTTCATCATCATCAAGCAATATCAAATATATTATATCACATTATTCTATCTTGATATCCGTTTTGACATATCCAAGCAAAAACGAGAGATGGCAATTTTTCTCCTTAATAAGCCTTATATGCTTATGTGGTATATAAAACACACACATCATGTCGTGACGCTGTGGGTCCAAGCGGGCGGAGAACAGGGTCCAAGAGTCAACATGGCACCAAGGATTCTGTCTTTTTAAAACCATCATAATAAAAGCACCATCTTCAGTTGTTGGTATGAACACGGTCATTTTAGCTCTCTGCGGCATGGCTCTTTGCTGCTTTACAACCAGCTTTGTCCCGATAGCCGGCGACACTATAGATACAACAGCTTCATTCAGCCATCTTAAGTCTCGGTCACTCTCGCACCAAATCTTCAAGCCTCCCTTGTAGTGTTCCGCTGAGCCTCTGAAAGCTGGTATATATTCATCAGTTTCCGAAAAAACATCCTTCTCTAATTTATAAACAAGAGCGAGCCTAATCATTTCCACTTCTAACACTGTTAAGTAGCGGAAAGGCTCTGTTAACACACTAACTTGAAGGTGAGGTGCAATGTTTCGGTGTTTAAAGATCTTTTCAGTGTCTTTGGTGTCATCGTCTGAAACTATAGCAAAGATGGATCCTAGAGAATAAGCAACACGTCGGTCCCTATTGTCGATAATCATAGCTTGCTTCTCCGAAACGCGGTATTCCAAAATATAGTTCGAAGGATCATCTCCCTGCTTCTCACTTTTAACTAGCATCCAGGAGCTCATGTCATACCAATGATTTTGTTTCTGCAAGAGGAATTTAAGTTCTTCCAAATTACCAGAGAAGTTGGGCAGAAGTAGTTTCACTTTAATCATGTTCGGTATGGCACTCTGCGGTTTGATCGCCAAGTTAACATGGGGTATCGGTGAGGGTATGCTTGATAGGGTTTCATGTAGCCAGATTAGGTCCATAGGCCCTTGGCAATTGAGAGGCAGATACCCTAAGTCGTGTACCGGATAATCTTGAAAAGTAGGGACGTAGGAAAGCTGTTGGTTGAAGATCGCGTCTTGTACTTTGCGCACTAGGGCTTCGTCGATTTCTTTGATCTGGTGGTCGTTGAGGTACAGGAACGGTTCGGTGGTGACGGCCACTTTTAGCTCCTTGGTGTTGATGTGGCGAGCCGGCACTTCTTTCATCTCAACGTCCTCTTCGAACATGTATCCTGTTAGAGACAGTTTCTACTACATTTCAATGTTGGACAATTGTTTCATTACAGTTTTATCACTTTTTATATCCACTTGCACATTAATAAAGTAATAAAATAAACAGTTGTTCATGTTTTCAGGTTGCTTAATATAATAAATCGTTAGGCTATATTTCTAGTGAAAATTGAACTTGTAAAATGTTTTAAACTATTATAGAACCAGGGGCCTATTGCATAACAAATTACAACTAATAATACAAGCGGAAGTCTCTTTCTAGTAAAAGGGATAGTAAAGAGATTAAATTTTCGCTTGTAATATTAGTCGTAATTTATTATGCAATAGGCCCCAGGTTACTCACGTATTTAAGTCGATGATTGCTCGACATGTTTCGGCCCATTAGTTAAGCCCTCTTAAAAGCCCTCCTCGTCCGGGGCACCCTCGGCGCGCCGCCGGTACGCGTGCAGCCGGCAGGCTATGGTCGGTACGGCCGGCGGTGGTCGAGTAATCATCGATTTAAATACGTGACTAATCCGGTTTGTTGACGCTCATGTTAGTTATAATACCTACTTATAATTCTATAATTGTAAAATGTTTACTTAAAACACTTATTGGCAGTTCCACATTTAATGAGATCGAGAGGAAATTGCTTCGCCAGGCAGGGTAATGTGGAAGTGCCCCGACCGAGGCATGCGACCGCTTTATTCGCCCCGAGCGTGGTACTTCCACACAGACCGAGTTGAGACAATTATACACGCGAGGCAAGTTCACCGACCCACTTAATCGCAAAAAAAGTCTTACGATAAATTAAGCCGAAAAAGATTATGATATTAAACAGCGCATGACAAAACTGCACCATTTTATACACATTTTACTATACGTGTCCAACGTACTTAAGGTTGCCATCTTTCGAATGTGGCAACCAGGATAAGACGCGTAAAATTCCAGAATGCGGCAGCGTCGGGGGTGGCCGAAATTCGTTTTTTTTTTAACAGACAACAAGTGAAAGCCTGTCTGCACTCTCCCCTGACGCCGTCAAAACTAGGACAGATGGCAACCCTAGACATATCGTACCGACTACCGTAAACATGCATCTCAAATATGATTGAGTACTCACCAGTATTTGTGGACTGGTTATTAGGTTCTTGCTTGACTTCCAGGGTTGTCTCTGTCGGCTCAGGGTCCGGCGACGCACCCCCAATCCGTTTGAATTTATTTTGAAACTCCAACCAATCGGTAGTCTTTTGCTGTGTAGTTCGTTGGAACCTGTAGTGTAGGAATAATAGTCTTTTCCATTAAAGATCCTAATAAAGGTAAAGTTAAATTATTGAATCTGTTGACTGTTTAGGTGGAAGTGCACTTTTAAGTGTTTGATCCTCTGATGTTCCACGCCTTCCTACAGTTTTATTGACCCTTTCAAAGAATAAAATAAGTACAAACTAATCAATCTTAGAAGCATCCCTAGCACCTACGACGGGACCATTGAAAATCGTAAACTTTGAGCATCTGCCTCTATCACTTTATTTATTAATGTCTACTTGTCAATTGCGCCTTAGACAAATTAATCATATGGGGCCATCAACTTTTCGATCGACATATTTTCTGTCTGCTCTTTTCATGAACATACAAATGTACGTCAATTAATACTATACACATATTTACAATGAACAACAGTTGAAAAAAAAAAATAAAAAAAAATGAAAAAAGTTTATTGTACTAAAAACAACATTTCAGTAATATCACGACCCTGTGTCCTGAGCTAGGAAGCCCTGTGTTACAGGACCCAGTTTCAAACTGTTGGAACCTAAATGTATCGATGTGAACTTGTGTGGGGCCTACCGCATGTACAATTTATAAGCATTTTTTCTAGCAAACTTGATGAAATTGTCACCTGCGTTACGGGACAAAATAGTGTCGATCAAAAAGTTGATTGGGCCATGGACGTTTTGTAAGAATTATCAACTTACTTAAAATTAAGTTTATTTTCTGCAGTGGCTGGCCTAGCAGGGGCAGTGGGCTGCTGTTTTTGACCAGCCATGTTCGGGGCCAGGTCATCGGTAAGGTCCTCCGGTTCATCCTGGTGCGGAGCTTGGAACTGCCTCGTGCTCTGACCAGGATTATAGACGTTGAACACTTGCACTTGCTGCACTACAGTTTTGTTGTTCTTTTTATTTTTTTTGCCTTTGTTTCTGAAATAGATAGAAGTTTAAAATTATGAATGTTATTTCATTGCTGCAATTTGGAGGTATCATAAAAAGCTGGGAGCTACCTCAAACGTGGACAACTTTTCAGCGTGAACTGCACTATTGCACCTTGGATTTGACAATAAAATAGCATTTCCTTTGTTTTAGTGGTTTTGATGAAAGTGGAGACTATTCAGTACATAGGAATGTTTAAAATATTATTTAAAGATAATAGTATGGCGGGCTTTACCAGGTTAACACATTCGCTTCATTATCAGGCCTTACAACCCCAGACAAAGTAACGTATGGTTAGTTACAAGTTAATTGCCACAGTGAAGGAGTTAAGGATCCATTAGGTATTGTGTTCCGATTAGAAAAAAAATTGAGAATTTTTCATCATTTTTTATGGAGGGGATTTAGGCAACTGGCCAGGCAGAGAAAATATTCTCTTCATACTTTTTTTTAGAATACAATACTGAACAAGCCCTTAAACTCTTTATGGATCCACTGTTTTGGTAAAACTGTACAAAATATCAACAAGGAAAACAAAAGTAGCATTATTTTTAGAATGAGGTTTCATCTGATGACAGACAACATCACTAAAAATTAATTTATTATGATGTCATATAATGCATTCAATCACGGTACGAATTTATTGCTCTACTTATATCAAAATGCTCTCTTTAAGTTTTACAATACCTAATTGTTTTTTCAAAGATAGTTGTTGAAAGGTTTCCAATTACGGAAATGGGTTGAAAAAATGGTTTTAACGTATAATTTTCAAATACTTATACCTAATGATTTTTGGAAAAACTAGGTACCTACTTATAACAGAGAATGTAAAGGTCTTCCAAACTAAATAAAATGTTAATTTACAATGTACAAAAACGTAAAAAAAAATATTTATGATTACTTACTTGTTACTAGAAAACATGTTAAAAGAACCACGTAATTGAAGTAAATACTACCTACTAATATCAAAATGAACATAAACAATTTTATTCAACTCAACAAAGCGAAGCGAAGCGTTGACAATGACAACAATCACAACTGACATCTGACAGTTCTGCTTTTAAAGGATGACATTTATGTAGAGTTGCTAGTGGAAAAAATCTCTTATGGAAAACGTCTCAGCCAGTAGAAAAAGGCGGCAAATTTAAAAAATTTAGGCGCGAAGAGTTAGCTTCTCATAGAAAATTGTAATTTGTCTCCGTTTTTACTGACAGGGATTGTTGGGCAGAGGTTTATGAATATGAAGGCCATTTAATATCGCATCATTTGAATTGCAGATCTTAATACCAAGCGCGCGAAGTGGTAAGGGCCTTCCCCACTCGTTATAGCAGGTTTTGAGGTGTTCGGAGACAAGCATGCTTTTTTATTCCATAACATGGGCAAACAAGCATAATGCTGATGATAAGCAGCTACCTCAGCCTATGTATATGTATACTTATCACCATGCTGAGCTACTTTGATACTATGATGATAGCCCGTTACTTAGTACTAAGAACATACAGTTGCAGAATGATTTGTTGCAAAACAAATAAATATCTAAATCCTCTTTTTTAAATAATTGGTTGAACAAAGGCATTGCTGGAACAATATTATGGTCAACGCGGATCTGCTCCAAACCTCCCATTGGCAAGAGTAAGAGGTAGCACAAAACCAAGGAAGGTAGTGTACTATCATTATAAGAAATCAAAATTTCGTTTGGATCACTGACCCAGTGTGAAGTAAATGAAAAGTGACACATACCCAATCGTCTTTGGATTAAATGTAAGATGCTCTGGCTGCTGCAAGCTTTGTACTGGAGGAACGATGGGTGTTATTGATATGTCTGCAGTGAAGTCTTGGCTGCAAAATAAATCGTAATTAAAATACTTATATTATTATTTGGACCATTATGTTCATACCTGGGATAACTGGGGGCAAGTTATAGGGATTTGATATCGATTAAAAAGATATCGATATAATTATAATAAAATATGTGCTTATTGAACATTATCGATTACAGTACAGAGGTTCGATGTCATATCTGATATCGGGCCTCTTGTATGCAGATGTCATTTTAATCAAAATTACAATTTAAATATTGATATTTTAATATTAATTGTATATTTTGAAAACTAATTTAAAATAAACGCGTAACTACCCGTTTAAACTTATTTTTTATTTTAATTGAAGAGTAAGTACCTAATATTTATTTATGTCGAATAACATTTTGATGTTGTCATTTACAATAACATCGATATATTTTTAGTCGATAAAATATTTTGCTACATCACTTTCGTATAAATGCCCCGAGTTATCCCAGGTATGATTATGTTGCTTGTGGAAATAAATTATTTAGTTTGAAAGTGCAGTGTTTAGTTTTGAATATGTGATATAAAACCCAGATAAAATCTACAATGTAATTAGTCATTGGCATGGTTACAGATGTAGTGAGAAATGACTTGCCTTCGGAAACGTTCGTCAACGTCATGCTGTTTCAGTCTATCTCACTGAGACTGACAGTAATAGCTGTCATGCTACTTCAGTCAGACTCGGTGACACTGCCTGAAACAGCATGTGTTTACGAACGTTTCCGAAGGCAAGTAATTTCTCACTACACCTGTACATTGATTACTACATTTTCTTGACAATGTCAATTTTATTTTACTAAGGTAATTTATTTAGAACTAATATTAATCTAATATTTACAACTACGAGTACAATTTGGTTTGTGATGATCAGACAAATACAAGTCGCGGTGGCAATAACGTCAATTAACTAGGGACTTCCTTCCGGTATTAAATTCTTCGATAAGTGAGTACTCATTTCGAAATGACATTTCATAATAGCTTATATTTTCAACGCATAAATAGAAAATAACTAAAATATGCTGATATGACATTAAAAATCAACTTTAACAACTACATAACTATGTTTTCATATTTGATCAATTTCCACCCAAAGTAAGCTTAATTCTCGACTGCTTTACAGCTAAGTGTACCTAATATAGATAAATTTATCTCAAAGTCATAACATTACTTCTGTCATAAGAAAGAAAAACTTATCGATAAAGTAATATCTAGTGGAAGTCCCTAGCAAAATTTTGTTTGTGCCACTTGACTTCTATGTCTGGTGATGATATAAAATAAATCAAGGGAATTCTACAGTAAGTATAACAACCATCCATGCCAATCACTGAAATAAATATGTAGTATCATTTATTAGGGTTCCGTAGCCAAAATGGCAAAAACGGAACCCTTAAAGATTCGTCATGTCCGTCTGTCACAGCCAATTTACTCGGAAACTATAAATGCTACAGTAACGAAATTTGGTAAGGATATGTGTTGGATGAACCGCTACAGGATTATGATATTAAATTGTAAAAAAACCATTGGGGTGGGGGCCCTACATACATGTAACTGAGGGATAGAAAAAAAAAATTTGTTGTATATAAGCGTGTGGGGTATTAATAGAAAGGTCTTCGAAAATTATATGTTTATACCTAAATCTCATTTTTATTTAAGCAAATCGTTTTCGAGATATCAGCTCTCACAAGTCTGAAAAATGTCCCCCCCCCCCCCTCTATTTTTAAAACTACGCGATATAAAATTCAAAAATATATATATATTATGCACATTAATAAACTCTGTCAACGATTTTTGGTTTGATTAAATTATCTCCTATAGTTTTTGCGGTAGGTTGGTTTAACTGTAATTTTTTAAATAATAAATTGATAATGGTACGGAACCCTTTGCGCGCGAGTCCTACTCGCACTTGGCCGGTTTTTTTAACCATTATTGGAAAATAGGTTGGCAATTTAAAATGTGTATGGATGGAATCGAAAACATGACTGAAAGGGCAAAAATGTGGACCAGACTAGCACACAATGAGGAGAAATGAAGAATGGGGGATGCCTTTACCTGTAGGCATGCACAGCCAGTTAATATTAAACAAAAAATAATATAAAAATTGGGTTCTAATCTGCGACCATATATAACATGGACGTCTAACGCCAGCTCAAAAATGCCCCCAAAACAAATTGTTCAATTGTGCCAAGATGGGCAGGACATATCGCCAATCAAAACTTTGATGGACCAATCACAACTATTTTTAAATGGCGGTTATGTTTTTATAGGTTCATTGCCGCGATGCATTGAACAGGGGGTGACACTTGTCAACTAAAATTCAGGACCGTTTTTGAAAGGCAATTTAGTATGGTGTGCGGCATCCATGTTTTATTTGTTCGTAGGTTCTGACGTAAGGCTATAAATTAAAATAATCTTAATGCAAGCATTGTTTGATCTGATTTTTCAAACTGTGGGTTGAGGCCAAAATCTGTGTGAGTCTGTGAGTTTATCATGTGAGTGCAAAGGTAACAACTTGCCTGCATATATCCTCAGTTGTTGTAAAATTTGCTACTTTTTTCTGTTTTGATCTCTTGACAATAGCTCTATCGTTGTAATATTTACTTTTCATCTTCTTGTTTTGTTTAGCTGCTTTTATTGCAGCAATTTCTTCAGATGTCCAATATCTTTCATTATTTTTCTTTGCTACCTTTTGATTAGGTCCAAAGCCTAAATAATATCTGAAATTATGGAATTATAATTTCAAGCCTTTGCCAATCACAATATTTGTATTGTTATTATAGTTTTTTATCCTCACACAACCAGTTATACAGGGTGTAAGTCTAATACGGGCGAAGCTCTTAACGGGTGTTAGTTTACGACATAATAAGTACATTCAAATAACTTTTACTGAAAATTAAAGCAACAAAAATTTCCATACAAAATAATTCGGCGCGCAATGTAGAGCGACATACGCGAGTTAAATGCTCGTTGACAGCTAATTTCAAAAGCAGATGACATAACTGCCATATCAACAATAACAAATGTTCGTACCTACATTGCTGCTCCGATAATCTTAAAAAAATTCAGTGGGGTCACAATTAAGAGTAACTTTAAAAAACCTTGTAATCCATGATTACACTAATTAATCCCATGCCAGGTTTAATTGATCGCCCGTATTAGATTTACACACTGTATAAGTACAATAGCATCAATACAATACAATGAATACTTTGTCTGTTTTAAATATAGATATAGATTGTAAGACTTTATCTCTTCAAAACTTACTGTGGTGTGGATTCATAACTTGAAGGATTTGGTAGTTGTTGCGAAGCCAGCTGAGGCTGCTTGTATTGTTCACCCATATTAAGCGGCGCCTCGGATGGGTTACTGATGCTTTGTCCTGCTCTAAAGCCAAAAGAACCATTATTTTGGTATGGAGTCTGAAACGGGACTCTAGTTTTGTTAGCCAAATTAAAGTTATTGTACCCCTGCATCAATTTATTTTCTGAATGTGCATTTGTGCATACTTAACTTTTTGAATGTTACAAATTGAAAGAAAAAATCCTGTTGATTGTTAGAAATTGAAGATTAATTGGTCACATACATTAACAATCAAACAATATTTTTTATGAGTTGTGAAATGAACTTAAAACTCAGTATAAGAGTAGGCAAAAGTTAACCTGCCATTTAAAATATTAAAAGACAAAGGAAAGCTCTTTATTTTCTTAAACTTTATTATATAAAATCATACATTATAAATTACATATGTTTTAAGGTATGTACAATGGATCAAACAACTTTTTTGTGTTACTTGTTTACTGTATAATTAATGACTGTGCAATTTGTATTATTTGTGACCAATGGGAACTAGTGAAAATCTCAAACACAAGGATTTTTTGTTAATGTTGCTGTGGCTCAGTTGACAGACTCTTACATTCATACAAATTTAGAAACAATTATGTCTCCTGAAATAAAACTAAAATGAGATACAAATCTATGGCTTTAGTTACTTTATTGAATAAATGAAATATTTTCAAATATAAAATACGTTATTTTACAAACCGCACGAAAAATGTTGACTGACCCATGTACATACCATTCATATGTAAGTAATTTTGTAACTCATGATTTATATATAAAAGAAATTACCTCGCTCTTTTAATATTTTAACGCACTTTTATTAAAAACATAATGTTCATTAAAAATATAGACCAGCAAACTATTTACATTTTTTTGCTCGAGAAAAAATTCTGTTTCAGTACTGGAATATTCGATTTTCCGGACATTTTTATCACATAATACCGTTCACTTTACATTAATATTATTATGTACTATTTACTTTATAGTGGTCGAGTTTGGAGTCCTATCTATTTTAGTTCACGTTACAGACGTCAATCAATGTCGTTGTCAGTGTCAGTGTCAACAGCTATTTTTTTATATTTTTAGTACTTGTGGACGGGTGAAAGCACTAAGCCATACTGCCTTTTCCAATCAAGTAGGTATTATTATCTTCAGTGTTCAGTGAAAGTTCAGTGTCAGCTGCATTCGCAGCAGGGATCGGAACCGGTTTTTTAGAAAAACCTCGAAATAGCTCAATATCTTACAATGTTTTACACTCTTTATGTAGTACTCGACATTTTATGTAATTATTAACATCGTATTTTTGAATTACTCCATTAACAAAAAAAAATATACCGAAGAACGAAAAAGAACGGAATTCGAACCGTTCTTTTGTATGGAGAAAAAACCGGTATCCGATCCCTGATTCGCAGCATTTGATTTGATTTCATTTTTAATTTTGATCCTTGTGGACAGGTGAAAGCACTATACATATAAGCCATACTGCCTGCATTTGATTTGATTTTGACTTTAGTTAGACTAGTAGGTATGTTTTTTTTGTAGTCCTTGTGGACAGGCGAAAGCACTAAGCTATACTGCCTTATTTGACTAGTTCGAGGAGTTCGAGTGACATTGACCTTTTATCCTTGTGGACAGGCCACAGACCAATAACTTAGATAATTCTATCATATCTTTGTGCTTGCCATGAACTGACGGCGTAAGTTTAACGCAGTCTATTACTTAAAATACTTAAAACACCAATACCACCTGCTCGCACCAGATTGTACCTGCCTACCAGCACCTGGCCTCAAAGACAAATACAGAACACGTAGTAAACTTTATAAGTAAGTACCTATTTGAATCTATTTTATACTAACCCATTATATATTCATAAATCATCATCATTAGCCTGTCTCAGTCTACTGCTGGACGTAGGCCTCTCCTAATAACTCATTAGGAGGTAGCTGCTATAATCGCCACCCTGCATGGGCAAGCGGCTTGGAGATCGCAATAATGTGTCCACTATGATGACTCTGCTGCCCATCATCAATCTTCCATTAAATCAAATAATGGTCAGTGATACTTTAATATCTTAGTCGCCTCTACGACACCCTTGGGAAGAGTTGGGATGGACAAGGTGTACCGATAAAAAACCGGCAAATTCAAATGAAAAAATCGTGTCAATATATTTAAAAAGCTATAATTTCTGGCTTTTGTAATTAACTAGGAGGTCATAAATTACCTAACTTTGGTAATTTTTTGTTGCTACTGTAATTTCAGCATTCACAAGTTCTCCCGAACCCCTTCCAAATCTATTTTTCCAAGCTCTTTTTTTTGATGAATCTCCACTTTTTTTTTTAATATACCCCTGTCTTGGGCGCAGTAATAATCTGTGAGGGGAATTATGTCACATATTATGTAAATTTTCTATGGATGTAATGCATAAGTCAAGGAACACGGGAAGAATGGCCAGATACGTTGACGACAGTCCCATAATTTAGAAAACTACATACAAAAAAATAAAAAAATGTTTGGAATAGGTTTCGAAGAAGCTAGGTATAGTTCGGGATATATTATTTGACCGACTCTTATCTTACTTACGACCTTTTGTTTTGCATCATTAACAATAGAAAAGTGCTAGACTGCTGATTGTCTAGTTAGTGTTAACGCAAAACAAAAGGTTGTAAGTAAGATAACAGTCGGCCAAATAATATTTCCCGAACTATACCTACACTGGAGTACCGGAAATGCAGTAGTGACACAAAAGTATTACAGTCAGCTAAGTTTAGACGTCCTGGTTAATTTCCAAAGCTTGAAATTATAGCTATCTAACTATCTCGATCCGATTTTATTATTTGTACTTTTTATCGGTACACCTCTTATTCTTACTACCGCCACTACAATTCAATTCAATTCAATTCAAATACTTTAATGTTAATAATAACACATGTCAAATATACTTACAACTACATTAAATAATATTATCAGTCTAACACAATCAACAATCTAATACAAAAAAAAAAAAAAAAAATACAAATAAAATAATAATAACAATAATTAGAAAAATAAAAACAATTAAATTAGATTATAAAATTCGTCAATACTATAAAATGCATTTTGGATTAAAAAGTCCTTTAGTTTTTTTACAAACACCTCATAAGAAGGAGCCTCTTTGATCTCCGGGCTTAAGCAATTATATATTTTAATGCCAACTACCCTCAGTGAGTGTGACGATTTCGCTAGTCGGACTAAGACTGGATTTAGATCGCGGCCCGTTTTTCTCTGATCCGGTCGACGCGATTTATACTCACTTAAGTGCTTGTACATATACTTAGCAACCTCTAGAATGAACAGGCATGGGGTAGTTAAAATTACACGGCCAATAATCCTATGCCTAATTTCATTTTATCTACCGTTTTTGATTTAAACACTGTATAAGACCTTTTGGCACGAAACGGTTTCGCTCAAACGAACCTTTATTGGGGTCGCGATCTGAAATTAAAATACTAATAGCATTAATAGCCATCGAAATGGTCGCTTGATTCGATTAGTTTAAAGTTGGCTTGATTTGCTCGGTCAAATATCAGCTCAGTTCATTTTAAATACTGCATGTGCTCGCGCGTAAACGTAAAACGTAATATTATGTCTATACAAAATTTAAAACATTGTGCCAAAAAACAAAAATAGTATAATTTAGTTTAACTTTTTAGGTATTTGTGTATTTTGACGCCAACGGGTCTTAATCGCGTAAACTTACGTTTAATATTATCCCGACGTTTCGGGCATGTCGTTACTCCCGTGGTCGCAGGCAAACTAGCGAGAATAGTACATTGTGCATCAAGGGAGGTAAGTACGGAATTACTAACGAGAGTGTTAGAAGCCCGACGCCGTCAGGCGGAGGGCTTTTATGACTCGAGTTAGTATTCCGCTTACCTACCGTGATGCACACAATGTTTTTCATCACACTTGCCGGCAAAAATAACTTAAACGGCATTAAGTCCGCCATTTGTACAATTTTCTTTGTTTTGTGCAATAAAGTTTAAATAAATAAATAAATAAAAAATAGTACATTGTGTTTTTAGGGCGGTAAGTAAGAATTTGCGAACGAGTGTGAAAGTAAAGCCCAAGCCGAAGGCACGGGCTTTACTTCACACGAGTTCATTATTCTTGTACCGCCCCGCCCGTGGTACACACGATGTTTTTCATCACACCTGTGAGGCAAAAAAAGTAAATAAAACTATGTATTTTCACAAAACTACTCTAAAATGGTCTAAACCATTTCTCAAAATCAGGAATGATTTAAATTCATCATTTTTATAAAAGGAATCTCGGCTTGCGCGCGCCGTGCCGCGCTAGTGCGACTTAATATCGTATGAAAATCCATTATTGCCCATGGGCATAATACAGCTCATTACGTTCAAGTATGCCTGCGTATAATAACACTTTTTACGAGCAGGTGTGATGAAAAATAAGTTTTAAGACATAATATTATTAAATGACGTACTGACATTTCTATTACTCCCTAGGGAATATCACTTTTCTATTACTCCCGCTACGCGCGCAAGCAATGGCACGCTTAGACAGCAAGTGTCATGAAAAATGCATTAAAACACATTCTAGCTGCGCGTAAAATATGAGATATGAGTGATAATCGTGAAAGTTTAAATTAATAGATTTTGTCAGCCTCCGTAGCCAAGTTGGTATGGTAGTAACCCAGCTTACGAAGCTGGAAGTTCCGGGTTCGAATCCCACCAAGGGCATCATTTAATAAAATAAATATTTGTTCCTTGGTCGCGGCTGTCTATGCTTTTAAGTATCTAAATGTATCTATCTATTATATATATCGTCGCTTGGTACTCACATCGCAAACCTTAATTGGACTTACCGTGGGACTAGGTCGATTTGTGTGACAGGTTCCAATACAGCGTGTGTATTTGATACGGGCGAATATTTTAGTGGCGATTACTATCGGACCTAGGGAACCTATTTACATAAATTTATTTTAGAAATTAAGGTATTTTTTTTTTCATACAAAATAATTGAGCCCGCAATGTATTGCATCCACTGGTAGCCACATTACTTAAAGTAGACATAAGTATCTAATTCTAAACGTCATACGAGTCTCATGTCAGTTGGCCGGCATACATTGCTGCTGGGTTGCACGTTAGAAAAATCATTACACCTAATCAACAACAAAATTTAACGAAATGGTTATCTTATACGACTCGTAGGATCAGATATTATAGCTGGATTAATTATTCGCCCGTATCAAATACCCACGCTGTATATTTATTTATGTATAACATTCGTGTCTTTGTTTAACCCATTCGTTGCCAGGCGGCGCGTGGCGTGACGTAAGATTTTTTTTATGATAGTGAACTTTATGATAGTTTATGATAGAAAATTTGTATGATAGTGAACGCACATGTGCGTCTGTGGCCGTGAATATGTTAACTTGTATTATATTGACATAGCTCAAATACCAATTTATGTTACAAACACCAACTCGCTTATTTTTAACCCATTGCCCTCTCTATCCCTCCTCACTCAGTTTTACGATACGTAACATTGAAATATCTGTTTAACTTAAGCATATAAGACAAGGCATAAGACATTTATTCATGGTATCGGTTTACAAGAATAGGTAGCCTGGTTCCTGCACTAGGCAAAGCCTGTACTGCAGGTAACCAAAATATACAAATATTGTTCAAGAGAGAATCCCTTACAGCCCGAATAAGTTTTGTGTGTTCAGTGTGTTTGCTAAGCAAACTATATGTAGGAATTGCCCTAAGCACAATGGCCAAACAATGGCCCTTCAAATCACGGGAATAATCATAAAATGTGTATTCCTGGGACAGTTATAACACATTCGTATCACTATCTGCGACTCTTTTGTCGCCTTGTGTGGAGAAGGAAGAGAAAATATAAGAAATTTGGCGGTAAAGTGTCATGGCGGCGGCGGCTGTGATTGGGTAATTCGTTTACATGTTTTTAAGATATTTTTTTCACGTTTACCAAGTGACGTCCAAGGTGCATTTAGACCAAACGAGCATTCGCTCATTTTATCTCCCACTCTACGAAATTTTTTCGTTACACAAAACGTGATTCGTCGAAATTCGTTGATTTCGTAAAGAATAGAATTGGATATAATAGAATGAGCGAATGCTCGTTTAGTCTAAATGCACCTTTAAGTTTACTCGATACGTATATCAGTCGTCAGTAGAATAAAAAAAAATATACAAACCTAAAAATTTTACTGGCCCAAAAATCATCCCAAAATGTACATACATTACTCGAACTTTTATTCCGTTACCGTCATACAAAATGTACGAAAAGATGGTAACGAATCGGAATGGAAACAAACCTTGGGACAATAAATTTCTCGAGGATCGAAACAGCTCACGATTCTGATTGGAAATCATATTAAAAGCTCCAAATTCAAAAAAGTGGGGGGAGGGGTAACATTGAAAAAAATGACCCTGCTACATGTGTCGCGGTCTTAACTTTAATGCTTGAGTTTGCATTATTAACTTACCACACCAACTCTTACTTGTGTGTTGGTGCGAGTAAGATGCATATATAGAAAGTTAGACATACGATTAACACATTGAGCGAGGGGAACTCCCGAGGGGAGTTCTCTATGGGAGGTCCATTTTCGCTACAAAGCGGAAAAATAACGGGATCGGCTACGAGCGTAGCGCGTAGCACTCGTTCGCAATAAAAGTGTTAATAACGGTAACTACCATTGGCCATCTTGCGGTAGACTTACGCCCTCATTCATAAACGTCTCCTAAATTCATCATCATCATCATCATCATCATCATCAGCCTATGATAGTCCACTGCTAGACGTATGCCTCTCCTATTAAGCGTATAAACGCATTAGGAGGTCCCATAATCACCACGCTGGGCAAGCAGATTGGCGATCGCAGTAATGTGTCCACTACGATGACGCTGCTGCCCATCATCAATCTCCTAAATTAGCAAGCCGATAAGTCCGATCGATATTGTAAGATCGTTTGTCCCTTGCTAAGTTGGGAGATGATTATGAAAATCATGAATAAAGGCAGTAACATTCTTCAGTATAATGGTTACAACAGAGGTTAATAGATATATACGCCGCTTGGCATTTTCAACCGACTTCAAAAAAAGGAAGAGGTTCTCAATTCGATTGTACTATGTTTTTTATGTCTGTTCCTTCAGATCTTACGACGGGGTGAACCTAAGGGGTGTAATTTTTACTAATGCTTTCCGATTGGTCCCATTTTAATTGGGTACTGCTATGCTATTCTCTTATTCACACATTCGACGCTGCGTTCGTCAACGAGCTCGACGTCGAGACAGCCTTGTCTAAAATTCTAGCTGTTTTATTTGACATTAGGAATCGTGGCTGTGAGCGAGGTTGTGGGCGAGTTCGTCGCTGTTTTTCGTAAGAGAATAGGAAGTTCGTACATTAAACGTCAAACTCTCGACGCAGTGTAGTTCCAGCTAGTTAGTAATAGTAGTTCCTGTTCTGATAATGACATCTATGAGAAAACCATATAAGTCTTAAATTTACATTAAACATGTGCACGAAAAATGAACGAATAACTCAATAGTACGCTAACCGATTGCGATAATTCTTTTTTAAGCCGACTTCTCAGAAACATCTAAAATAAATGAAATATTCCTTAAAAACCATTTTCAGGTTATTGCTCGTCCAAGCCATTTCCGCCCAAGTGTTGTACAACGTGTCAACCCCCGGAAATGGGATCTGCGGCACCATCCACTGCCAGAACCTTCCCTGTCTCCGGAGTATAGAGAAGTGCGTCACCATCGTGGGCAGCCTCACGTTCATCTTCATGGGTCGCCTCGAGGAGAACATGTTTGATAATGTTACGTTTTACAACCTTAAGGAGGTACGTAGTACGTATACTACACGTGCATTCCACGAGAAAGTCTGCTTTGTCGAGTTTGTCGGAAACGTGACTACTATGACATATTGTCGGCCTCCGTAGCCTAGTTGGTAGTGATCCTGCCTACGAAGCTGGAGGTTCCGGGTTCGAATCCCGGCGAGGGCATTATTTGTGTATTTATTTATCACAAATATTTGTTCCTTGGTCATGGCTGTCTATGTATTTAAGTATCTATTATACATATCGTCGCCTGGTACCCACATCACAAGCCTTAATTGAGCTTACTGTGGGACTAGGTCGATTTGTGTAAGATGTCCCAAGATATTTATTTATGACAGCTACCTTAAAAATATAGGTAAGTACGAGATTTCTCTATTATTACAATCACCAAGTTATAAAATTAAGATACACCGAAAATTGTATTTCTTACTTTCTTAAAAGTATGCGAAAAATGGCGTCACGTAAACGACATACTCGTGAAATGCACCTACGTATCAATAGAGTATCAATACCAAGCTGCCTCAAGTGCGGGATTTAAGTACATAACTTTAAAATGCATGGTCTCGATACTCCCGATCAAAGGGAAATGAGACATGATTTAAATCTTATCTTCGTGATTTAAGTAAATCGACTAGCGCAATCCTCAAACTCATTGAAAATTTTGCGGAAATTCTCAATGAGTTTGAGGGCCGCAGAGGCAGACCGACGGCACTTGCCCGAAACGTAAGGTATTACACGTAATATTACGCGATTGAGACCAGAGGCCCATTTCTCGAAAGCTTGTAACTTGTAATACAAGCGGAAGTCTTTATCTAATTAATAGTGTCAAAAAGAGACTTCCACTTGTATTACAAGTTACAAGCTTTCGAGAAATAGGCCTCAGGGGCCCGTTTTTTTTAGGTTCCCTACGTCATGGGCTATCAGAATATACCCCATGTATGTTAGCCGATGTTTTGTAGTTTTCGAGTTATGAATTTTTGAAATTTTTTTTTGTAAAATTCTAGAATGAAGAAATTTATTGATAAAAAAAAATTTTTGGGGTTATTTAATATTTTATTTTTGTAAAAGTATTAATACAAATGAAGCATTTACTGACAAAAAAATTAGCGTCTTCACTTTGATACAAGTACGATAAAAAATACCAAATTCAAAATTTTACGTTAAAAACGCATCAAAATAGCATTAATGTACGTAAATAAAAAAAAAACATATCCCAAGGATTTAAGTTTATTTGACCGATTTAAGTTTATTGACTCCGAAAAATCCTTATCATTAAGTATCACTTTTTTTTTGCTTTTACGAAGGCTCAAGGCTTTGAGGATTTAGTATGGGGAGACGGTATCGCTATAACTTTCCTAACAAAACATTCTGCCAATTTCCGAGGGGGACGAGGTAGCACACATGTAAACGATCTAACTACAAATGCATTTCTTCTTCTCGTTACTACTCACGCACACTTAAACAATACCACAACACTAAGTTAAATTATCACACTAATACAGTAAAATTTCTATGCGGACACAATTTCAAACTATCGACATAGGTGTAATCGAACCGATTAATATGGCTTTCAAGTGTCTGAAGATTATTGTATCGATATATTTTTCTAAACGTCATAGATTGGCGTGCACCTTGGTACTATATATTGTTGTTTTGAGTATTTAAATAAAAGTAAACAGACAATTAGTAACAGTTATTAATTAATCAACCAATTTTAATACAAAACCGCCTGAATGTCTTGCCATTAACCTACTTCAATTGATTATGTTTTCGTTTATCGCGATCTTTGACTACGAAGGCTGTAACTGTAAGGAAAGTCTCGGTCAATCACGTGCATTTCGAAATCCGTAAATCAATTATAATATTTAATAAATAATATTAATTAGCGGTTGTGAAAGAAAACAATGTATGTCCATACGAGTGTACATATGAGTATTATTTATTTTGTTGTAGTAAGAAAGTTTTAGTTAGCTGGGGTAAAACTCACTGAGGCTTAATTGTGAATACTAGTAAGGATACAATTTGAATACAAGTGCGTAGGTACAAGTTGCGTAGGTGCGTATACATACAAGTTTTTGCAATAAGGCCGGTGATATTGATATTCCTTAGTGATATTTTAGTAAGTACCTAAATACAATTTATACGAGTAATAATTATAGGTCCAACTAGCGTTAAGTAGCACTTGTAAAAATGAAGTTATTGAATTCGATAAGACTGTGTTTTTATTTACTTACTGTGAGAACACTAATATACGTAAACACAAGTGTCCGTATCTCGACATTTTATACCTACTCTCGACATTGTGTCATAAAGAGTAACGTTCACATCACTATGTATTTTCGCGCGTAATACGTATTCCAAATAAGCGCAATAAATATTCAACCTTATTGGCTCACATATAAGCTTAACATTAGACCAAGGCAGAGTCTTCTGTCTTACTTGATTCACTAAGTCTGATATTTCCTACAAAATTTAAAGATGGGTAGACCTTATTAACCTTAAATACGAGAATACAATAAATGTCAAACTTTCTCCATCAGTCAAAAATGAAAATACGAATTGTGTGCGATATTTTTGAAACCGATTTTGCTATCGATTCGCTGGTACTTGATTTTCTTGAACAATTTTATGTAATAAAATGTTGTAATATAAACAAATAAAGGCAAGATATGAAATGGTATCGCATATTTTGTATACATGATGTATTTTAACGAGTTTTGAATCCATACATAGCACATACAGGCATTTTGACGGAGCTTGTTACGGGTACATAACGATTACAAGACTGCGAAGAATCGATTAATGAAATAGTTTTTATAAACAGGTTTGGTCAAAGTACAAATTCTTGGCCAAAGTCTTTGGCAGAGGGGAAACGATATGAAGCCGACTCCATTACTAAATCCTCAAAGGCTCAAGGTCTAGGGCGGTCTTTAAAATACGAAAATTCCTTGGGATATGTTTCGTTTTTTTTATTTACGTACATTAATGCTATTTTGATGCGTTTTTAGTGTAAAAATTTGAATTTGGTATTTTTTATCCTAATTGTATCAAAGTGAGGACGCAATTTTTTTTGTCAGTAAATGCTTTATTTGTAGTAATACTTTAAAAAAAAAAACTAGTTAAAAACCCAATAGTTTTTTTTTATTAATAAATTTCTTCATTCCAGAATTTTTCAAAAAATTTTTTTCAAAAATTCTTAGCTCGAAAATTACAAAAAATCAAGTTTTTAGGTTTGTTTACTTTTTTTGGATTCTACTGACGAATGGTACCTAGAAACGGTTTGCAGAAAGCTCCTATTGACTAGCAAAAATGCATTATTTACTTTAAAATAATGCATTTTTTTACTTTTACGTATACTCTATTTTCTACCATCACCGACTCTCAATTTCAACTCGTCAATTTCGTAACTTGTCGACATTCAATTAAAACAAATATCGTCATCAATATCATTGAGAAATTACATGTTCTTACCACAAACAATATAGTAAATAAATTCTCGATTACCCAAACTATTTTGGGCAGACTTGTTCGGATAATCTACAGTGTGTGGCCTACAACCGGGGCGAAAATTTAAACGGTGCATTAATAAGCTGATCAACAATATTTTCCATATATTGTAATTTAAAAAACAAAAACTTTGTTTTGTAGTTTTTTGTTCATGTATTTTTGATTATTATGGGTTCATTTACTTGAATTAAAAGTTATCAATAACTTATCATTTTTGAATCATTGAAAAAAGTCATTTTTTTAAAACCGTAACAAAAGATTAAAAATAAAAACAAAATTATTGTTATGACTTCGTACCTGGTATACTATCAAGATGTCTTGCGACTTACAAGCTACGACATCGTGATGCCAAGATCCAGTACTAAAGGTCCATAGCTTTGAATGACAATATTTCCGAACTTAACTACTTTGAAACACCGGGACCTTTACAGGATTATTGCCGATAGTCTAAGGAGTCACTCATTTCATTTTTCTCCCGTGTTAAAGGCCTCACACTGTATATATCATAAGGTAAAATAAAACGACAACGTATATATACAAATAACATTTAATATAGGTACTCATAAATAATTAGAAGTCTAAAACAAAGAAAAAACCTGCGAGTGCACGATCGGGCCAAACCACCAGACATAACTATCATGCTGAAATTACTCCTACATTTTGGGTAATTATACGCTAATTGCCCTGGCATCCCTCGAACAATAACAAAGCCACTGAATTATTTTCCTTTTCTGTGTCAATGATGGCCCAAATGCTTTCTAATTACTAGTATTTTTATCAGTTTTCATTTTAGAATGGAAAAGTTTTATTTAGAATTGGAGTGTAAAACACTATATAAGGTCCTAATTTATTAGTTGCAGATATTTGAACACATGATACTTTACATGAAAATAATTAACTTTAAATATAAATTAAGAAATCTTTTCATGTAATTTTTTCGATTTCATTTTCCTAACAAAAAAATTTATTATAATTTCGTCTAAAAAAAATCATCATGTGTGCATTATCACATGTCACAATAAAACCGTCTGTCATGTCATCAAACGATACAATCCAAAGGAAAATAACATGACATTGACAATCAAGAAGTGGCCAGTTCCAGTTAAGTGGTACGTAAAAGAGGTATTAGAATCTGTTCAATGAGTTTTCATTTAATAATCACAAAAACAGGGTGATTTTACGTAAGAAATTTGTTTTTCCGTTTTCTCCAAAAAATCATCGTAAAAGCTATAATGTTTCACGGTTTAATATACTCCAGAGACCGAGTACTATCAGCTGTAAAAATATCTGCATCTAATAAATTAGGACCTTATATTTACCTGTGAAAGGTTATGTCCGCGATTTTTCGCTCGTTTCTACTTTTACAGCCTAGTACTTCGCATCTCACCATGTCTAGAAGATAAACACAGATGAAATTGTTCAAAAAAGTCTTGGGATAAGTTGTTTGTGTCCACTTTCACAATGAAATTATTTATGTAATTCTCACTAATAACTCCCACTTGACGTATCGTATTCAACCATGAATGTAGGATTAATATGGATTTGACAACGTAATAATAATAGCAAGAACGAAAGGGATGGTCTTATGAAACTTTTTACTAGTGGAAGTGAAAAGGAACGATAATCGTCCGTCCTTATCACTGTGCCACTATTTTTTGTGTGTGTGTGCATTAGATGCTAAATGTAAGTGCCAGACAAATGCGTTGAATACGTCACTAAGTGCCTGTGTGGCACTTTCTTCTTAGTAGTAAGTGACTATGTCTATCCCTCTTAGTGGCACACTATGTGCGGCCCCTCGTATTCAACGCATTTGTATGATACCTTATGCAAAGTGCCAGACATAAAATTGTGGCACAGTGATTAGGACGGACGATAATCGTTTCTTTTCACTTCCACTAGAGTTTCATAAGACCATCTCTTTCGTTCTTGCTATTATTATTACGTTGTTTGATCTATATTAATACTACATCCCTGATAATTTACGTATTAATATGAAAAAAACCCTCCGATTACGGCGTCGGGATTCTAACAATCTCGTTTGTAATACCATCGTACGTCCCTAGATGCACAATTCTTTAATAATATATGACACGCTGAGCGCGTTAAATATCTATATTATTATATTTTTTAAATGTGTGTTTAAATAAATATATTTTCTTTCTCCTTTTTTCTTTGATTATTTGTGATCCGTGTTATAAGTTTGAAATATTGTATATGTTGATAACAGATCACCGGCTACATGGCAATATACACCGTGCCCCTGCTGGAGTCCATTGGGCAACTGTTCCCGAACCTGGCGCGGGTCCGCGGCCGCGACCTGCTTCATGATTACGCGCTCATCATCTACGACATGAACCAGCTCACTGAGGTTCCTTCTAGTTCTTATTCTGCTCGACTGACTATGTGAATGGTGTTCTCTCGTGCCCGTTGTGTACACGGGTCTTTATTAACAAGATCGGCTACGTCAGCCACACGAGAGCACATGAGCGTCAACATAGGAGTTGAAGCAGTCGCCGTGGCCGAAATCGGTCAGGAGCATAATATTCTGCTCGAGTGTGATTCTCCGAGGAGCGTTTTATTTGAATTCATTTCATTTTGTCGCAACAATCAAGTCATTACCATTCCCAAATTATTGACGAACTGCGTATAAAATAGAGGAGTCATTTTCGGTTATTGTGTAGCAGACGCATGTTTGTCTGCTATTCTAGCATAATAATACTCGTTTGCTTTTATAAAACGGAAAATAAAGTGGTGATGGTAATGAAAAATAAAAGCGCGTAAAAAAATCGGATAGAAACACCCTTTAGCGGCCATAGTTGGACATTTGGGGTGTGAAGACTCCGTTCCGAATGGGGTAAGGTTGCATGATGCATTTTACAGGCACTGTTGTACTTTCTTTGTTTTTCATCTCCGCCTGTTTTCAAGACGGATGTATTGGGTCGTGAAATGTAAGAAGGTACATCGGTGTCCACAACACGAATGTTCTTGACGGTTCCTTCCAGTTGTTATTCTGCTAAAGTCAACTGTTCACAACAACAACTGTTCCTGAACCAGGCGCGGGTCTACGGCTGCTACCTATTGCACGACTAAGCGCACATAATCTATAACATGAGTTACATGAGCCAGCTCACTGAGGTTCCGTCCATTTCTTTTGCTGAAGTCTATAGGACAACTTTTCCCGAACCTTGCGACACGACGCGCTCATCATCTACGACGTGAACCAGCTCACTGAGGTTCGGATTCAGATTCAAATATTCCCTTCTGCTGGAGGATGATTCTCCGAGCTTTAGCGGGTCGAATTCGTCATTGTCGTCCCGCGATTATTACCGAAACGGAAGTAGTAACAACATTGATTACGCTAAACTTAGTATTGATACTGAATTACGTTTACAATAAAAAAACACTCTCAGGGTCATCTCTTATAACAATTGCTGAGTGACAATGTCGAAATAAAAACGCCGTAAAAAGTAAATGCTCACCCTACATTACATATGAAAAAAATTTAAACTTTTAAATTTCCATGACATCACGTTCTTTTTCAGATCAATTTATACAGCCTCGTCAAGATCGATCGAGGCGGTGTTATCATCTGGGGCGGCCCCAACACCTGCTACGTGGACACCGTAGATTGGGGCACCATCGCGCCCCGCTACCGTCACGTGCTCAGTCCGACGGACAACCATGTCGTCTGCAAGAACATGTGCACCTGCACTAGGCTCGCTAAGTACAACTATTGCTGGAACAAGAGGTGAGGTTTTTGGTATACTTCCACAATGATTACCAGTGTATACCTACAGGATGATGTCATCAGCATGAATATTACAGGCCTGGTGGGCACTTCTACGGCCGTTGAATTTGGTAGCAGCGTTTTTGGGTATGAAAATGAATGCGACGCACATGAGAATCGGGTTATAATGTTGCCACCGAAGCCACGGCAGTTAAAATGCTCGTAGAAATTGTCCATCCGAACCAGTAGGGTTGGATGGTCCCGTGTTTAATAGTTTGTCGTTGTTGCCGTCAGGTTGCCGTCTAACAAGTATGCAAGTACGAAAGTGATGAGTAGCGCGATAAACGACAAAAACGTGACCATCATAAGCCACCTGTGGCTTTATGATGGTAAAAGCGTTTAGCGTTTGTCGTGCTTTCCATCACCCTCGCACTTACAAGCTTGTCATATATGCAGAACGTGACGGCCACGCCAATGTACGATTAACACGGAACCATCATAAATTAGCCCACTGGTGGTCCCGTTCCCGTTTTATCCATTTATCGTGCTTCGCGTGCTTTCACATTAATTACCGGATTCCTATGAGTCGCACGAATTTTGAAACACGAATATAAATAACGCTGCTACCACAGTCACCACGTTTGGGGCGCTCGTAGAAGTGTCCACTAGGCCCATAGTATTCATACTGATGCAGTTAATTTAAGTTTTGCCGAAATTGTGAAACGTCTGGTTGACGTAACTAAAGACCGAAGAACGTATCAGCGATGAAATAATTATTGTAGCATCTACGATACATACTTGCACGGTACACAATGCCACAAGGGCCAATGTAAAGAGGTTAGGTTAGTTCGATTTAATTTATGTATATAAATTTATTGATAGAAACTGTAGACTTATACATATTAGGTAACAAAATACACAATGTAGTTTAACATCAAAAAACCATTTGATTATATAAATTGTACAGATTTGTTGTCTCGTCACCCAGGGGACAAAAGTAGGATAGTTTTCTAGAAGAAACTATGCTGCACGCTTTACTACCACGATTAGTGGTTGACCATGTAAAGCCAAGTACCTAACTGTAAAAAAATCTAAGTTTTGTAAAATTTAATGCTATTAAACTGTGTTTTTAAGGATGCCCCAGGAGAATGTAACTTAGCAACGAGTCACATAAAAAACGTGATTAATCCAAATAGAGCCCTAATAAAAGTTCTATGCGTGTTCAGGAGATGTCAGATTTACACCGAAGGGCCAGAGGCGACGGAGTGCCACGAAGAATGCCTCGGGTGTCGCCCTACCAGGCGCACCGACTGCATGCTCTGCCAGAACTACACTTACAAGAAACAGTGCGTTCCAGAATGCCCTGCCCATACGTGAGTTCGCCTGTTCTGACATCTTAAAACACTTTTTAATTAACTTAATGGACTGCATAGAAGACTTGTTTAGTCCAATTATACTACTTTGTTTGTGGTTCTTAGTTCTTACACTCAGACCTCTGACCACTCGGCTTTTCAGTAGATAAATATGGCAAATAAAAAAATATCATAAAATATGATCCCCAGGTCACTTTCATATGTGATGATGCCTAGTAGTAGGCTGAGTTACCTTTTCAACGTTACTTAGCCGCTGGCCTAAGTAGCTGCCAGCCCTCTGGTCAATAATACAATAATTTTACAGGGTAATTTTAGAAGATAATCAGTACTGTATCACAAAAGAAGAATGTTCAAAACTTAACCGATGGGTATGGAACAGTACATGTGTGAACGCATGTCCCGACGATTACGTCATGAAGAACCTCACGAAAGATCAAGTCACTTGCGAATATTGTCCCACTTGTAAGGAGGTCAGTTTAAAATATTGCTTTGATTTGCTTTAAGACTTAAGAGGACCCGGCGTTTCCAGGAACCAGGACCAATAGACGTAGACACGTTTGATGTATGAAAAAATGTAACGCTCTTTAAAAATCTTCAAATTATCTGTACTTTTGATCAAAAATACGTATTAGTAACTCAATATTGGTAAATCATATCCATAAATTACTTACGGAAACATTCCGTTATTTTGAGCCACGCTTTCAATTTTAGTGATAAAGGAAACTGATTTTAAAAATAATTCTATCGAAAAAATAAGTAGATACGATGCGATAGGGCTAAGGATTAAGCTCGAAATCAGTTTTTATTTACTAATAGGTAGCTTTGGAATCAAGATAAAAAAACCATTTTGATACTTTTAGTTAATGTGTCCTTTTACTCTTTCCGTCACCGAATGCACTAATCCCAAAACGTACTAATAGTCAATAAACTCTAATTTCATAATCACCTCTTATCATAAGAAACTAGTCCCATGTTGCCATATTCTCAAAAAACACCCGGTGTTGATACACACCAGGACCATTGCGAACTACTCCCAAAATACGCTTTTCCCAAAATACCCTAAAATTTCTTCTACTGAAAGTGTCAAAATACTCTAGTTTCATAATCCACTGTTCCCAAAATAAACTTTTCCCAAAATACCCTAAAATTTCATCTCCTACTGAAAGAGTCAAAATACTCTAGTTTCGTAAACCACTGTTCCTTAAATACACTTTTCCCAAAATACCCTAATTTATATTCATTTTTACTTTTACTACAATATACAATTAACAACAGTTACATAAAACGATTCATATTGAGTAGAAAGAGATGTCATATACCACAGCTCGGCTGCTCAAAATTAAAAACAAGTAAGTCCATTTTTGGACATTTTCTGTTTTTTAGCCCATACGATTCCTTGTCTTAAAATACATATTTCTGCATTTTTATTTTTATTTTTTTTCTTCGTAGTTTTTCAGTTATTTGAAAAAATACATTTCAAGTATCTCAATTCGATCAAATAAACAACATTAAAATAAAGCATCTGGACTAAAACTAAGTAAAAATCAAGTAAATGGATTCCTTCTTACTTGTTTTTCACTTGGTTATATGCGAGATACTGGGTTTTATTGCCGTGTGACCGTTAATGAGGAATATATAACTCGCCAGTTACTTTGAATATGACTTCTTTGGATAGGCGACTTAGTTGTTTTTAATGTAGACATATACTTGTCTATTGCATGTTTTAAAGATACCCTACATATTAAAACGATCATATGCAACATTATACATACATTTTATATTATTGTCATTCTACATCTCAGTTACACATCTATACATTGCAAGTCCAGAACATATTTATTTTACTTAGGTACCTTACCTATTGCCTAATCTTTTTGGAACAGTGATGTGTGGCGTTAATTAAATACTACCAATAGATCGGACGAAATTAACACGTGGAAAAAGTTAGGAGTTTACAAAGCCAATCGTAAGTACATACCATACACATGTGACGTAACTGCTAGGTATTGTGCTGCTAGGTGTTTATTTTTTATAATAACTGAACAGATCTATTACTTTTATTGCATTAATGAATCGACTTGTTACTGTTTAATTTAACTGGCATTTTGATCTAGCCATGATCCAAACATACCCTACGTTACGATTTCTTTCCACGTATCTTTATGTCAAGTCAAAGTCAAGTCCAAGCCATTCATAATGATCGTAGATATTACTTTTACCGCTTTTACAATATTAAATAGTAAAATAAAACTAGCATACAATATTATTTATTCATTTAAATGTAATTAGGTATCTTGATGTAGGTATATGTATGTAACTATTAAAATAAACTTGTGTACCTATTATACATTTTTGCGCTACTCGTCTACGTTAAAAACAAGGACTTACTCGTACTTGTTTTTGATATAGACTGTTTTTTACATTTTGTGATTATTACCAAGTTAAAAATGATTTTCAGCTGCCTGTCCTATGAAGACTTCAGTTACAGTGGTATAAAAACAAGTAATATATAAAATGATATTACTAATAAATGTCAAAAAAAAATCATATTGATATCACAAGTCTTTTAAAGTTAAAATACGTTTTTTGGCTCTCCTATAAAATTCACTAAAACCCTCATACTTGTTTTTAATTTTGAGTAGCCGAGCTAATACGAGTTACGAGTATCTAACTATCGACTGGTCTTAGCGTAGACATGTCTACGCTAAGACCAGTCGATAGTTAGATACGTGTCTTATTATGTACTTTCTGATTCTGTTTTTATTATGCCATACGATGAAATAAATACCTAACAATACAATACAATTAACCCCTGGTCTGTGAATAGGATAAGTCAAAATTTGCGGGTTCAAAGCTCCTGTCCTCGGTGGTATTGTGATAAGCAAAATTAATCCGTTCCGAAAAAAAATGCAAATAGATGACCAAAGAATGTGATCACGATCAGGATGCAAAAATCAAAGCAAGTGAGTGGTTAAGGGTATTTTAGGAATAGTGGATTATGAAACTAGAGTAATAGTAATATTTCGCCGCTTTCAGTAGAATATAAATTTTAGGGTATTTTGGGAAAAGTGTATTTTGGGAACAGTGGATTATATAACTAGAGCATTTCGACACTTTCAGTAGAAGACATTTTAGGGTATTTTGGGAAAAGCGTATTTTGGGAGTAGTTCGCAATGGTCCTGGTGTGTATCAACAACGGGTGTTTTTTGGGAATATGGCAACATGGGATTAGTTTCTTATGATAAGAGGTGATTATGAAATTAGAGTTTGTTGACTATTAGTACGTTTTGGGATTAGTGCATTCAGTGACGGAAAGCTTTTACTTTATCCAGTTTTGCGGTAACCTCACCATAATGTCACTGGGCAACATCCAAGCTGCCCATCGCTGCGTGTACGTCAACGGCTCCCTCACCATTCACGTCAGAGGCGTGCCGGAAGCCATCGAAGAAATGAAAATACATCTCAGCAGAATACAGGAGGTGTACGACTATATCGCCATACACGACTCTATTTCACTAGCAAGTATCGACTTCCTCCCGTCACTCAAACGTATTCGCGGGAGAATACTTAACGAAAATAAGTACAGCCTAGTAATCCGCGACAATCCGAATCTACAAACGCTTTTTCTTCCTAATGTAACCAAACAACTCACAGTAGATAAAGGTACTATAAACATTCTACGTAATCCAAAACTATGCGTGAGTGAATTAGATAAACTCAAAATATTATTTCCTAATAATACACTAGATGTGCAACATGGCTATGGTTTGAATGCCTACATAGGATGTGAACAGGTTCCACTTGAAATAAAAGTAAAACAAATTAATCAAACATCTGCAATCGTTAAATACAGACCAATGCCAAATATGAATATGCACTACACTATTCTTTATGTCCGTATTCCACATGGAAAACCGACGACAGTTGTCCCTGAAGTTTGCAGCAAATATAAATGGAACACAGTTAAAGCTCTTCACAATTCCAGCCATGTTCAACTAACTAATCTCCGGCCCGCTTCAACCTACCTGCTATGCATTGAATCTTATGACCTCGAGAAGAAACATTTGAAACGCAGTTCCATTATCAACTTTACTACGACTATTGGGAAACCAGAACCACCTTTTTTAATGGAGCTCGTGGCTGATACCTCTCATTTAGTTGTGCTCCATTGGGCGGATCATATAGATTACCGTTCTCACATTATAAGATACGAGCTTAGTGTGAAACTCGTAGACATTTATCCTGCAGATATTATTGCTAGAAATCAATGTAAGCATATAGATGATGCACTGGAAGAGGAGGATCGAATTTCTCAGCATGCGGTGGTGATGAGACCACCACCTGAATATGGCAGAGGTTGTGAATCGATGTGTGGAATGCTTTCGAGAACCCCCCAAGGCACTATGGTAGAAGAAGATTTTGACATCTGTAGATATATGGGATCCGCTTGCGATGAAATAGAAGAACCACCAATAAGCAACACTTCTATCGGCTATTTCATACGAACTGTGTCTTTAAATATCAGTGGGCCAAGCAACGGTTATCAAGTCGGAGATTTAGCTCCATACAGGGACTATCGGTTTCGATTACGTGCGTGTACGAAGGATTTCTGTAGCAGGTCGACTAGGGGTGTTGTGAGAACATTACCTTCGAAGACTGCTGATGTGCCTAAAATTAACTCCGTTGAGGTTATTGGGCCCGGACTTATAGCAGTCTCTTGGGCAGCACCGAGTGCACCTAATGGTGCTGTGCTAGCGTATATTATAAAAATGATGCCCGATGAGTATATGCACCCATTGGGCGTACTACAGTCTCAAAGGATTTGCGTTCCGGCAAATCAGACGAAAATAATGGTGAGGTTTGATGAAAGCAAAAACTACACGGTCCAAATATGTTCATTGACTCTCGCATCTCAGTCTGGGTGCACTATAAGGGAAAAGGTGGTTGGAACAGAACATGTTGCATTCAGTTCATCAACATACTCAGATTTGATGTGGGCCGGAGTGTTCTTTGCGGTGTGTTTGTGCATATTATCCGTGTTGGCAGGTTATTCGTGGAGAAATTGCAGAGCACGGAACGACACTGTGCCTCTTGTGGACATAACCTCGAGTTACCGGATTGATACAGAACCACCGATATTTTCTTTATTAGATTTCTCACCGTCTTTGCATCTATCTCGTCCAGATTTGAGAGACGGTTAAAATTAGAATCGTATGCGCGCTTACCTGTAAGTAATTATTCTTTACATGTGATTTATAAAGCTGTATATGGATCTATTTATGAGTTCAAACTTTGACAATGAATATTTTTGACGAACAAAAGGCGTTTTTAAAGCACCAAAACTTGCATTCATAATTTAAGGGGTAATAGATTTTGCTATTCAGCCAACTAAATTTTTTTTATTTGAAAATACATAGGTGTGATGCAAATTCGGAGCTCTGTTCATTATGGTGGATTTACACCAAATTCTCATTCTATTCTTATACAGGGTGTAAGTCTAATACGGGCGAAGCTCTTAAGGGGTGTTAGTTTACGACATAATAAGTACATTCAAATAACTTTTACTTAAAATCAGAGCAACAAAATTTTCCATACAAATTAATTCGGCGCGCAATGTAAAGCAACATACGCGAGTTAAGCACTCGTTGACAGCTAATTTCAAAAGCAGATGACATAACTGCCAAATCAACAATAACAAATGTTCGTACCTACATTGCTGCTCCGATAATCTTAAAAAAATTCTGTGGGGTCTAAATTAAGAGTAACTTTAAAAAAACCTTGTAATCCATGATTACACTAATGAGTCCCATGCCTGGTTTAATTGATCGCCCGTATTAGATTTACACACTGTATGTATAGCGTATGTTAATTAATTTAATTACATCCCGACGTTTCGAACACTTTACAGGGAATCACCATTGGACCACGACGACATGGACGTGAAAAATAAACAAAATTTTCAAAAATCTTGGTATGTTCACACTTTGTGTTACGGGGTTTTGAGTCATGATCATGATGATTAAATTGAATATAATTTATATTTTCTGTACACTCATTGACGAAAACCATATACCTACCTACTTAAATATGTTAACACTTACAATAAACGATGGAACTACCCGACGTTGTACCAATACTCGCCATCATAGCTTGAGTTGGCATCGATAAGATAAAACAACTACTTCTTACTCGTACAATGGAGTTGACTGAGGAACCCTATAAAATAAATACTATTTAACAAAACTTATAAATCCCTCTTCCAAAACACTTGATATACTTTAAGTAGATTTATATCATCATCATCATCATCAAATAAATATTCTCTGTTATCAATTATCATGTTACGCACTGTTACTTCCACCTTATATCGAGGTGAGAAATAAAGTGCAATCTAAATAATAGAGCAGCAATATTGTGTGGGTTCGTGACCCACAATATTGCTGTTTTATCATAGATAATTAATGACGTTCTATGTGCAGCTAAAATCGATAGTGTCACCTGTCACGTGCAAATTCTCGCACAAAATTTCAAGCATAACCTAGCAACAGTATTAAAAGTCCGCCAATACCTAATGTTATCAAATTGTCACTTTTTATAGCTGATACGTGCGGGTAAGTTAAAGTAGCTTAGCTCGTACGTGCAAATTTCAAATTATCCATATAGGTATTTAAATAGGGTCGTGCATCATATATGCTGCATTCACGTATCATCAATACCTTCAAATGCATAACATGGGATGTAACAGGGAACGTGTTAACTCATTTTAACTTCGTCCGCAGATCACGAACCCTGTAAAGTAATCTAAACGTCGGAATGAAGTTAAATTTAGTTAATATATACGCGAGTTTATCCGTTTTCATAGTTTTATTTCAGATTCAGGTATTTTAAAATTCACCACTTAATCATCAAATTTTTGGGAACATAAGAGAGCTCAAACTTAAAAATACCTATCAAAATAGACAACACCAAACTACTATGCTTATTTTTTAAATCATTGACAATTAGTGACACTGCAGGGAAATATCTGTCAACAAAAATCAGTTGGTCGGAATGAATATAGTGGATATTTTATTTTGAGTATTATATTCTTTGGTGGATACCCAGCTGTGACCCTGCTATTGACGTTTTTTAAAGGAATTCTTTTCCATCGTCAATAATAAAACATGTCATAGATCTGTCAAAACAACATAATGAAATCAAAACAAGCTGATGTATATTTTAGACAATGCTCAGTAAATTATGTTGTCTATTTTAGAAGAATTTTATCAAACCAAAAGAGGCACAAAACTTAATCCTGCGATACAATGGACGACAAGAAAGGAAGAAAAATCGAAGTCGATAAATGCAAAGTATGTGGTGCTCCTATTACAAAGACAGTGGATAATTCTTTCATACCGGAATACCACTACGTTTTGTGGGATAACACTAACTTTTTGCCTATACGTGCCATGAATGTTAAGGAGACCTGTTTGCTGTGCGTGCCGGTAGAAGTTGGTGCACTCCTCGTCGCCATCGGTTGCTTGGTCTTAGGCCTCTGCGGCCTCACCTGCCTTATCGCCTTCATCGGCAACTTCGAACTATACAAGCATGTGTACGAACACAAAGTCGACCTGCTCGGCTATCTCATGTCTATCACTATTATCACAGCTTGGTTTTTAATCTCAGGGATAATTTTGCTGTTTGGTATATTCTTAGAAAACGAATTAATTATCTTGGTTTTTCTATGGAGTACTCTAGTGTACGTTTGTGTAAATATTCTTATTAATCTATGTATTTGTGTGTACTGTGTGTTTATGCCTAGTTGTTTTGGTGGAAGTGGTGTAGCATTTGTTGTTCCGAACTTGGTGCTTTTACTGGTTTACACTTTTGCATGGTGGTATATGATGGTTGTAGTGAATAAGGCTAGACTTGACTTACCATGATATTATATTCTTTTAAGAGTTTTGATGCCTTTTATTAATACCTATATCAGTAAATAAGAAGCATACGGCCAACAACCTGTAGGTATGGATGATCATTATTCTTGGTTCAGCTTAATAGTACATTGTGCATCAAGGGAGGTAAGTACGGAAATACTAACGAGAGTGTTAGAAGCCCGACGCCGTCAGGCGGAGGGCTTTTATGACTCGAGTTAGTATTCCGCTTACCGACCGTGATGCATACAATGTTTTTCATCACACTTGCCGACAAAAAAATAAGTTTTAAGAAATAGCATTATTAAATGTACGTCATTTAATAATGCTATTTCATACATACATTTCTATTATCCCTAGGGAATTTCACTTTTCTATTACTCGCGCAAGCAATGGCGCGCTTAGACAGCAAGTGTGATGAAAAAAGACCATTACTATAGGTATTCCAGATGTATTGGATACGGATATAAAACCTGCATACCGATGCTTATTTGAGGAGTGTCCTTTCAAAGGGGCTTATTTACATATTGCACTACTTAAGTCCAAATCACTTAAATGTTGATGCCAATTGAAAGCATAAAAAGTATTTTTAATGAAAGGAACAACGTCAAATGTTTATTATGACGAGGCAAGATTGTTTTAGAAAATATATAAATACAGAATTATTAACTTTTTAATAGAACATTGTCTGTTTTTAGCAAAATATCTATTATCTACGATATAATTATTACGGCTAGTTCAGTAAAACGCCACACGTAGTTTAACAACGGTTTATTGGAATGAAGATGATGCCGTTTGCAGCAATATTACACAGTATACTAAAAATGTTTTTATAATAGACGTTCCGTACGAAACCGTGATTTCCGAACTGGCTCTCGACAGCTGTTTTCCCTCCTCGTTTTCCCGCCATCCTGACCGCCCGGAAACGTCATAATTCAACATGGCTTGACATTCAGGAGCCAATCAAAGTTGTCAACTATACTACGTTTTATTTAAGATTAGCAAACGGGTGAACAAAGAAGCAGTGGTCGTAAACCTTCCTTCTTCGATTTAGGCCGATACCACTGAATTTCTCGGAACTCATGTACATACATATCATTTGATATTTACCGATAGCTGAACGCATAGTTTTCACATTTATTATTAATTTGTTGGCAAAACTGTATTTAAAGAAGTTTTAAGTGTTTTATAAGCAAGATGACGGCAATTTAGAAAAAGTTAAATATTGAAAGTTTTTCGTTTAGTGTTTGGCAGTTTTTTAACTAAGTATTTTTTTTATTTGTAACTCATATCGTACCTATTTTACATTTACTGAATTTAATGAAGTTTACAGTCTAAAATTTAACAATATTTGTATATTTAATCTAGTTTACATTATGCACTCCCAATACTTTTAAAAGTCATGCATTTAAGGATTAAAACTATCGGTATAAAAGCGGACACGGTGTCATAAAGACTGAGCAGATAACAATACTAAGACAACCCTACCCATCGGCAACGTCGTTTAGTATTTGTCGCCATTATAGGCGGCTTTAATCTGGGACGCTCTAATGTAGTTTGAATTTGGTAACAAATTGGAAAATAAAACTCAGATGACATACATAGTTTTATTCACTGTCAGTGGAAGAGTCCGAGGACTCGGAACCACCAACGTTTATAATAAAAATTTCCACTGTGTTATCTATTACATTATCTAATTTCATTTAAAAATGTATTTTCTTTTAAAATGTTGTATACCGTAGCCAACGATATGCCAGCAGTCTCAGCAGTATTTTTCACACGGTCCGATTTAGTGGGATATTCCTTTCTATGGCACATTTCTTAATTTGTAAATATTCACCACCATCCGCTTTTCAATGGCAGTCACAGGATTTTGCTTTTGCCGCTTCTTCTTTAGAGATGAAAAAACGTTAGCCGGAACCGGCTACGACATCATCCAATTTAAATGTGCACCAACAAACAAAATATCTAACTAGATCAACAATTAATAACGAAATTGAACAAAAACGATAACAACAATCTTTAAGTAAGCTAACAGCAATATAAAACACAACCGACTCAACCGACAACAATATGAAATCGAATGATAGATAGTGACAGTGACATTTTAAAATTGTGTGAAAACTCTGCCTCTTTAGGTTTTTTAATGTACAACCTTTCCATGAAAATTTGCAAACGCAATTTATTAAAATTCTTATCTTTTCATCTTAGAACATAAATTAACTAACATTATGTTTCTTATCTGTTCACAACACTGAGTAATGTATGTATTAATATAGCATGATAATAAATTCGTGATATTTAATAACTCGTATTCACTGTTCGATCCGCAGAATTTGCCTGTAAAAAAACCTTATATCTCGTTCTGCAAAGGTCTTTCTAATGCTAAAAAAAACGAAGTATAGAAACTTCCGTTACAATTAAGTCATATATTTTGATAAACAGACTTTACTCACAATAAATACAAGAAAATATACACGGTGTTCGCGAGTATTGCGAAAGATTTTAACTACGCATTCCAGACATCAAAATAAACAAAAAAATATTATGAGACCTAATGTTCAATTCCACAAAAAAAATGATTCGTTTTTTAGACTTTTTGAATACTTTTTAACATTTCAAATACTTTTAATCGTAACAACAATTTGTTAAAATTAATTTTTTAAATGTTTTTTAGGGACAGGTTTTGTCTTCAAGTCTATTCTTATTTTTTGATTGTCAGGCAAAAGGTGTGGTAATATTAGAACACATTGTGGTAGCATTGTAATCAAAAAGAAGTTTTATGACGAGTTACGTCGAAAAACTTATTTCGAAAAAAGGTTCATTATCTCTGGAACCAAGCCGAATCCAGGAAATTTTATAAAACATTAAATAATCTAAATTTATGCTTAGGAATTCAGCATTAAAATCTTTCGGAATGCTCACGAGCACCGTGTATATAAATTAAAACATATACAATTATAATTCTTGAATGTTAACAGATATTTAAGATACATTCCCTTCATGCCCTATTGTTTTGGGACGGCCTGTACCTATACTGAATTTAAGTAAAAATACAGGGTGGAAAGGGACGACGTTCCATCCCGCTACCGACCGATTCTACCAACCATTACGATGAACTTTCAGTATGGGACCAACATCGAAATATTAAAAAAAAATATTAACCCCCCATACAAAGTGAGTGATTAGTTACTGTTCAATAGTATGGAAAAGTCAATTTTCCATGTATGATTTCGATGTTGGTCCCATACTGAAAGTTCATCGTAATGGTTGGTAGACTCGGTCGGTAGCGGGATGGAACGTCGTCCCTTTCCACCCTGTATACCTAATGAAAGTAATGATAATGAAGTTCAGGTATTATATTGATCGCTGTAGTCTCATATATCAGACAATCGATGTCCAGCAAACCTAGCCAAGATGCGATTCTGCAATCGTATACAATAAGCGATAAGTAATAAATATATGAGAATAGATCCGAACGAAAAGTCACGTGACATTTTCCATACAATATTATGGCCACGTGACTCATCGCTTATCATCGTATACAATTGCAAAATGGCAATCAAATCAACGAATCACGTTTTGTGTAACGATCAAATTTCGTAGAGTAGGCGGTTAGAATAGCGAATACTCGTTTGGTCTGAATGCACCTTAAGACAAAGGTCAAAATTAATCTCATTCAAATGCAAACTACGTGATGTATAATTATGAATGGGCGCGACCACGGAATAATAAAAACTGTTTTTTTCTGTTCTGTGGGCGCGACACTGGCACGCTCGATGGAAAATTCATGGCGGTCAAAAGGTTAATTTGTCATACAGAAGAAAATAATATTTTCACCTCAGCAGCTCCAACATGGCGGTTTTGCTGTTTGAAACTAGTGAGCAAAATGCAATTTTGCTGCGAGAGTGAGAAACATTGAGAATATATTTGTATCTCGTGTCTTTGAGTCCCTTATTGCGCTCTAAATTCTAATTAATTATAGAATCTTTCGCTTGCTCGGGACTCAACATCAACACTCGTAACAAAAATCGACTTTGCTCTCTAGTCGAACAAATAACTATTTACAACCAAATCTATACAAAAAGCGAAAGTAAAGTTGACCTAAAAATACTTTTAAAATATCCGATACTTGCTACCGACTCGAATAACAAAATATTAAATAACCATCAACCCTCAATGCTGCAGCAAAAGAAAAATCCCGGTTCCTTTTCCTATCAGTAAACTTTTAATAAATATTTATCTCCAGGCCATGGAAGTTATCCCGCTTTAATAAAATTTTGTAAACAAACCTAAGATCAAAGCTGCCTACAGTCGCTTAATACAGGGTGGAAAAATCGAATGCCACATGGATGGCAACTACCTTAAATATTGGAAATAGCACATTTTGTGTAAGGGAGACTTTCCTTTATTTTTAAAAACAATAAAGTCTGCATTTAAGGATTTAGGAAAAAATAATTATTTTTTAATTTCGGTGCATTTTACGTGATGGGTAAAATCAAATTTAAAAGGTAATTGTTAGTTTTCGTGGCCTTCCGTTATTCTGATTGTAATTGATATTTTGAGAAAAATTATCAGTAGATAAGGTTAATTTTTCTTCTTCTTGTAACCCTTTCAATCTGCATCATAAAATACGGCACCTTATTTTTTGTCACATTTGACCAGTTTGAGTCCCGACTGAGGCAAGCGAGTTTTCATAAATCCTTAAATACAGAATTTATTGTTTTTAAAAATAAAGGAAAGTCTCTCTTACACGAAATGCACTATTTATAATATTTAAGGTAATTGCTATTTTTTTTCAATTCTAATATTTCAATTCAAAATTCATTTATTCAAGTAGGATTTTACAATCACTTTTGCGTCGTCAAAAACTTAATAATAGTAATACTTAAACATAAAATACAAATAAAATTAAAATTTTCCAAAATCATGCGTATAGGTTAATAAAATGAATTTCTTAACTACCTAGTCTACTTATTTATGTAATTATTTTACAGGCAATGGCCAAGCATCCTTATCTTCTACATATTCCTCCAAGGTGTAGTAGGACTTTTTCAGTAGAGCTGATTTCAGATATTTTGCCAACCTAGGAAGTGGCGAATCCAGTGCTTCCCGTGGCAACTTATTATATAAAATAACACATTGACCTAAAAAACATTTTCTTGCCTTTCTAACTCGAAATTTACTTACTACTATTTTGTGATTATTCCTAATACTTTTCATTTTGCGAAAGCTGTCTATGTTTTTTATTGCGTAGATGATGCAGTTATAGATGTACTGTGAGGCCATTGTTATAATATTTGTTTCTTTGAAACGGTGTCTTAAAGTGGTACGTGTAGCCAGGTTATAGATGGCTCGTATTGCTCTTTTCTGCAGCACAAAAATGGTTTGAGTATCGGCCGCTTTACCCCAAGTTAACAGGGCATATGCACACTAGGCTGTGTAAGTAACTAAAATATACAATTTTGGCAGTTTCAACATCAGTAACCTGTCTAATCCTTCTGACCGCGTAAGCCGCTGAACTCAATCGACTAGCTAAGGCACATATGTGTGGACCCCACTGTAATTTCTGGTCTAAGATTAGGCCTAAAAAGCGGGTTGATTGATTCCACCATTTCTACGGGTTCGTCTTTTATGTATGTATCACCACTTATAGGATTAACATTTATATTGGTAATGTAAATTTTAAACATTTGGTTTTTTTAGAATTTAGCAATAAGTTATTGATTGTAAACCAGTTAGAGATTTTATTAATAGTATTGTTAATAGCAGTGTAATTAGGTATCTGAATTTCGATTAACTTTAAAAATTAAAGAGGTATCATCGGCAAATAATACAATATTACAATTATGTATGGCAAATCTACTAGACTTAGGGCTGATTTTTCAATCCTCAGTTAAAAGTATCCGTCAGTTAAAAGTATTACCATCCTTATCGCTGGTCATCAGTCAAAAAAGGATAGAGCTAACATTTATTTGACAGTTACTGTTATCTGGGGATTGAAAAATCAGTACTAAAAATAAGAAAGGACCCAAAATATCTATGTGGCATTGGATTTTTCCTCACTGTATACCTCGTGAGGCTCAATGTAGGTACATTACAATGTGTACTCGGCTTCAATTTACTAAACTTGTACCAAAATCAATGAAATATCTAGCATTTCCTTTGTATAATTGAGTTTAATAACATAATTTGGCGCTATTTATTAAACAGCAATCTATGAGGTAGACATGGCTTGCGGAATTTCCGGGTCCAGTTTGATGTACATATACCGGGTGTCCCACGATTTTGGGATATGAAGGGAAAGTACCTTATATAAAGTCTTCTTTCAGCAAAATATCCTCTCTAGAATATTTAAGGTACTTTCCTTTCATGTCCCATAGTCATGGGACGCCCTGTATAATGTCAACTTTTTTGAGGAAATATTATTAAGCGCCTTAGTTCAGAACATGTAGACTATAAATGACTTGTCTTCTTTGTGCGAGTTGTAGGCTCGTAGTTGTAGGCTACCGACGACCGTCCCTATCACCCTAACGTACAAATTTACAAGAGCGAGAGAGACGCAACACGTCTATCGGGTTTCGCGGTAAGCCCTCTGATGGAATTGGCAAGTCAAACGCTCGCGCATGGGAGAAAGTTGGTTTGACCAATGTCATTACCATACCACGTAACGTTTACGGAAACTCGCGTAATACGTTACGAAATACCGTTCCGGGTACGAGTCCTCGTGCAGATTTGGGCTAAAAGTAATCTGGGGTTTACCATGACGTTCTAATGAGATTCAGTTTATAATTTTCAAGAGTGTGTAAGGGATTTGCTTCAATATTTTGACGCAAATCACATTAAGTAAGTCATTCATAACAAGCATAACATTCATTAACATTTTTGCAATTAGTACTTTATTTGTATGTGTGTTATCAATATCATTTACCTCAAGTCTGGTGAAATTACCTGTTTAAATCGTGTCAATTAAGAGTCATTATAGCATGTTCATCGGATTGTCCCACCACTTGTGTGCGCTGGCGCAGTGTTGAGGTCGCCGCGGCTCGGAGTGAACGGCGCGCGCACGACACATTACGGTAGGTCGCGCCATTATCTACTAACCCCCTTATTCATAAACGTTTGTTAACTTAATAAGCCGATAATTGTTTGTCTCTTTTGCTCTTATGGACACATTGTTAAGACCGAAAGGGACAGACAATTATTAGCGGCTTGTTAAGTTAACAAACGTTTATGAATAAGGGGGTAAGTCTACTAACCCCCTTATTCATAAACGTTTTCTAACTTACGTCAGTCTTATCAATATGTCCATGAGAGTGAAAGGGACAAACAATATTTAGCAGCTTGCTTGTATATCGTGCGTCAGTAGAAAAAAAAGTAAACAAATAAGGCTGGTTATCAATACAATTTGTTGTCTCTGACACATATCGTGAAACACATTCGTGGATTTATTTTTGTGTAAATACTTATAAAAGTTATAAATATCAATAATAATTTTAACTAAAAGTGAATGTGATTAAGGTTTCAAGTTGGTGATACTGATAAGGTCAAAATTGTGCTGTGAAAGTGCGTTATTATGAAATAATTTTTAATTTTTAGGTTCGTTTACATTTTTTTCGGATTCTACTGGCGGATGGTATTCTGAGTGTTTATGTTCGTCATCGTAATACTATAATACTGTTACAACCGGCCTTTTGTTTTATGTGTGAAAAATGTATGAATGGACGGCAAAACATTGTGTTGCACTATAGTTTTGCTCAATTAAGGTATATAATTGTTATTATTATACTGTGTGTATTTTGAATATTACCTCAAACCGTAATCAAATTTAATGTTGGTTTTAGTAACGCTACACTAATCTATCACATTAGAAATAATCTGTAGCTGTATCATGAGCTGTCGCCTCGTTATTAACGCGGACTTACTTTCAATCCAGCTCGCTCGCACCAATAGGTACTATTTTTTTTTCAAATTAGCATGTTTGTAGTTTTTTCTATGAAAAATCCACTTATTATTTGACCGCGTGTGTAGTATGCATGCTCATTTATATTTTAACTATACATTGCCAAATGTAGTGTTCAGGAAACTAAGTATACACGACTTTTTCTTCCTGTAAAAAAAGTTTTAACTTTTTTCCGAACAAAATAAGTTTATTAACGATGTAATATTGCTATTAGGGATAAATTTGGTGACAAACAAGCACTTGGGCCGTCCTATAGTAAGGAGTAGCCGTAGCCTACGAAGGCCTGTGACGTCAGTAACATTTTACAATTGTTATACTTGTCATTAAGTGGGAACAGTAAATTTAAAACCGTATGTTCTTAGGTCTAAGATTGAAGTGTCCATCTCTGCTGCCACGCATATAACTATTAGGCACTGGTCTCACTCAGAGCTGCTAAGCTATGAAATTGAATATCGGCTATAAACACGAACAAAAGATACGCACTGCCGTGTAAATAAAAGAGACATGGGGATACTCGCTCAGCTATCAGCTATCACCGCCGGGCAAATATAGCCGTGTCTCTTTTTTTACACGTGAGTCAAGTGCGTATCTTTTGTTCGTGTATATATTATAGCCCATAGTTAGTAGCTTAAGGTGCATTCAGACTAAACGAGCATTCGCTATTTTATCTCCCACTCTACGAAATCATCGAATCATGTTTTGTGTAACGATAAAATTTCGTAGAGTAGGGGGTTAGAATAACGAATGCTCGTTTGGTCTGAATGCACCTTTAGAAGCTCGCGGTGAAACCCTAAAATTGCTATCACACTACAATTGCTTTTTATTTAAGGCTTCTGTTTTAAGGCTTTGTGTTAAAGTGTGGAGATGTATTGTATTAGTAATTATACAGTATTACGTAATGAAACCAATACCTATTCTCAAGGCTGTTATTGACATACATTGAACAATGTGAGTTATTGTTACAACACGTTTCAAGAACTTTTTAAGCAATCCCTAAGATTTGTCATTCTCTTGGTCAACCGTTGCATCTGCGTTTAGAAATTAATTTTCAACTTTACCTTTATGAATATATGGTTGGCACTTGTCATAGTGCGTATGCGATTGAGGAGTATGGTTATTCGTTTTCTACGAGTAGATGTCGTAAGGATGTCGCGTCGTAAATGGTATGTTTAAAACAAATGGTAAATGGTATGTTTAAAACATGCCATTTTGGCTAAAAGATAGAGTATAATGACGATTAAGATGTGACGTTATTCACTTCATACGTGTTTCAGTTAATAATAATATGACCAATTCGATGTCACACGTATTATTTGTTAAAAATATAATTAACGTATATATTTTAATGGGTAGTTGATACATTATTTGATTCTTTGAACTAATGATTTCACTGATTCTTTATTAGTGTGAACAGGGTAATTTTATTCTCGGCACTACACAACATGTTACAATTTGTACGGGGAAACAATACTCGGCCCGTGTAATCAGAGACAACAGAGACCAGAGTGATCGGCCATTGTTGGGTTTGTACATTGTTTGGTGGCGCATTGTACTGACTCGAAAGGTCAACTCCAGTTCATCAAATACCACAGATACGACAGTCTTTTTTTTTGTATTTATCCTGCGATTATACTTAAACACGTGCTTACGCCCGCCCCTTTCAGAATAAGGCATTTATTAAACGGTTTTTATTAACTTCACCGCGTATCAACTGTCGTCGATGCTTCAAATCTTGTGATCGATTTTTCGACCACTTCTACTGCACCGAAATCATTAAAATTTGGAACTCTTATCAAGTCCCCATGACAATGCAATATTATAATATTTGTATCCTTGTATCCTCAAAGCCTGATGCTGCAGACGTACTGCTTACCTTAACCGAGAGTGTTAGACACGTGAAAATGAAAGTATAGCATGTTTGGCATAATCAAATACTAACAGCCTGATCTTGACTTCCAACTCCTCACTCCTGATGCTGCAGTACTGCCTACAATAATCGCAAGGTTTATATTTTGCCGATACATATATGATTTTAAAGAAGTTCTTTCGATATTAAGTACAAACATGCGAATTTAATACTAACGTCCAACTCCTCAAATCTGATACTCCAGTGTTACTGCCTGCCACAACGGTTAGGTTTAGCGATATGTAGATTTTGAAGTACTGCTTTAGATATTTGGTAGAAACATATGGATTTCATTATCATCATCATCATCATCATATCAGCCGAAAGACATTCACTCGAGAACCTTACCGCCCCAACGGCTACGGTTCCACGCGCAACGAGCCCCGCTCACTGCCACTTCCTGCGGCCCTCCAGCCGATAGACTGACAGCGTGAGTGGTTAGCGTAGGGCGAGCTGTTGGGTCCGGCTGATAGACTAACAGCGTGAGTGGGTCGCGTAGGGCAGGGCGTCGGGCCTGCGGCCCTCTGGCTGATAGAGTGCCAGCGTGAGTGGGTCGCGTAGGGCAGGCCGTCGGGCCTGCGGCCTTCCAGCTGATAGAGTGGCAGCGTGAGTGGATCGCGTAGGGTGAGCCATCGGGCCTGCAGCCCTCCCGCTGATAGAGTGACAGCGTGAGAGGATCGCGTAGGGCAAGCCGTCGGGCCTGCGGCCCTTCGGCTGATAGAGTGACAGCATGAGTGGATAGCGTAGCGTAGGGCGAGCTGTTGGGCCTTCGGCCCTCCAACTGGTAGGGTGACAGCGTGAGTGGATCGCGTAGCGTAGGGCGAGCCGTCGGGCCTTCGGCCCTCCAGCTGATAGAGTGACAGCGTGAGTGGATCGCGTAGGGCGAGCCGTCGGGCCTGCAGCCCTTCGGCTGATAGAGTGACAGCGTGAGTGGATCGCGTAGCGTAGGGCGAGCTGTTGGGCCTTCGGCCCTCCAACTGATAGAGTCCGACTAACTGGTAGATCGCGTAGGGCGAGCCGTCGGGCCTGCGGCCCTCCAGCTGGTAGGGTGACAGCGTGAGTGGATCGCGTAACGTAGGGCGAGCCGTCGGGCCTTCGGCCCATCAGCTGATAGAGTGACAGCGTGAGTGGATCGCGTAGGGCGAGCCATCGGGCCTGCGGCCCTTCGGCTGATAGAGTGACAGCGTGAGTAGATCGCGTAGAGCGAGCTGTCGGGCCTGCGGCCCTCCAGCCGATAGAGTGACAGCGTGAGTGGATCGCGTAGGGAGAGCCGTCGGGCCTGCGGCCCTCCAGCTGATAGAGTGACAGCGTGAGTGGATCGCGTAGCGTAGGGCGAGCCGTCGGGCCTTCGGCCCTCCAGCTGATAGAGTGACAGCGTGAGTGGATCGCGTAGCGTAGGGCGAGCCGTTGGGCCTTCGGCCCTCCAACTGATAGAGTGACAGCGTGAGTAGATCCCGTAGCGTAGGGCGAGCTTTTGGGCCTTCGGCCCTCCAACTGATAGAGTCCGACCAACTGGTAGATCGCGTAGGGCGAGCCGTCGGGCCTGCAGCCCTCCAGCTGGTAGGGTGACAGCGTGAGTGGATCGCGTAGCGTAGGGCGAGCCGTCGGGCCTTCGGCCCTCCAGCTGATAGAGTGACAGCGTGAGTGGATCGCGTAGGGCGAGCCGTCGGGCCTGCGGCCCTTCGGCTGATAGAGTGACAGCGTGAGTGGATCGCGTAGGGAGAGCCGTCGGGCCTTCGGCCCTCCAGCCGATAGAGTGACAGCGTGAGTGGATCGCGTAGGGAGAGCCGTCGAGCCTGCGGCCCTCCAGCTGATAGAGTGACAGCGTGAGTGGATCGCGTAGCGTAGGGCGAGCCGTCGGGCCTTCGGCCCTCCAGCTGATAGAGTGACAGCGTGAGTGGTTTGCGTAGGGCGAGCCGTCGGGCCTGCGGCCCTCCAGCCGATAGAGTGACAGCGTGAGTGGATCGCGTAGGGAGAGCCGTCGGGCCTGCGGTCCTCCAGCTGATAGAGTGACAGCGTGAGTGGATCGCGTAGGGAGAGCCGTCGGGCCTGCGGCCCTCCAGCCGATAGAGTGACAGCGTGAGTGGATCGCGTAGGGAGAGCCGTCGGGCCTGCGGCCCTCCAGCTGATAGAGTGACAGCGTGAGTGGATCGCGTAGCGTAGGGCGAGCCGTCGGGCCTTCGGCCCTCCAACTGATAGAGTGACAGCGTGAGTGGTTCGCGTAGGGCGAGCCGTCGGGCCTGCGGCCCTCCAGTTGATAGAGTGACAGCGTGATTATATTTTATAGTCTCGAAATTCGACTTATATAATGTGTACAATATAAAAGTTTAAACCTGATTTTCTCAATAAACCAAATTGATTGATATATTCCTTATTGTCAGATCTCTGTTATCTAAGGTATTGTTTGAATAACACGTCCATTTGAGACACTTCGGGCATTCAAGCTGACAATTTTTTAGTGTCGGATTTCTAAAAATATCTATTCAGCAGGGATTCCCCTTTCGTTACACATAAAATAATGTCCATTACGTTTACCTACATTACATTATGTGTCATGATTAAAGCGTGAGAGTTAAACGCTAGCATGCATATTGCATAATTGTATTGCATATTACAAACAACATCTTTGATCTAGAATAAGTTGGTATAGTATCGGAAATTAACTTAACAATTGCACTAAAAACTTGAAAATAAAATTAGTAAAAAAAGTTTTAAGTTAAACGGTTTTTATTGCACCAAAAACTAGAAAATAAAAATTAGTCGTAACTTACCGTAGATGCTACTTTCTGTAGAGTACTCACGTGAAACTATTATCACTCTAATCTTTCCAAGTCGGATGCTGAAAACCACGTTTAGCCTCTATGTCAGTGGATTAAGCGTTACCTAATCGGAAACTTTTACCAAACTAAAATAAAAACGTGGGGCGTTATTATAAAGAAACATACAAGTTCAAAAAACGTTATTGTAGCTTTAATTTTCCATCTGTTCCAACACCTGTACAGAGGTAAATAACTTTTACCAAGGCCAAACAAAACTTATTACACTATTGCTGTCTTGATTTCTATGTGTGTTCTTAAATAACTATAGTGACTTAAACACAATTGCGTACGCCCACGTTTTTATTTCAGTTTGGTAAAAGTTTCCGATTAGGTAACGCTTAATCCACTGACATAGAGGCTAAAAGTGGTTTTCAGCATCCGACTTGGGAAGATTAGAGTGATAATAGTTTCACGTGAGTACTCTACAGAAAGTAGCATATACGGTAAGTTACGACTAATTTTTATTTTCTAGTTTTTGGTGCAATAAAAACCGTTTAACTTAAAACTTTTTTTACTAATTTTATAAATGTTCAAGTTATGGGGGTTACGCGCAAAATTAAACGAAAATAAAAATATGTCATGTAAACTTTTCTGGATATCGCCTAGTTTCAGAGTTATTACCAATGGAAAAAAAAACATATTTTCTAATGGTTACTCAGTACAAAAGGTCTTTTTAATGGCGTTGGTGCCATTATGGAGAATAGTCTCACTAATAGATGTCAAAAAGTGAGAAGTAAAACCTTTAAAAAATGAGGTTTTTGTAAAAAAACGTTAACACTCATTTTAAGTTCCAGTTTTATGAATAAGATTTACTTTTCATGTTAAAATACATTCAATTTTTTTATGTTCTTAAAAGCTCATATTGTTATGCTTTACAGCCATCACAATTCTTTTAATTACCTTCAACGGTGCATAACAAATGAATAAGGCTCGTTATAGCCGGAGGCCTCAATTTTTCCAATCCCACATAGTACTATAGTTTCACCATGTCCGTCTGTCCGCAGCATAGCTCAGTGGCCGTTAATACTATAAATCTGCAGTTTGGTATTTGGTACAGGTATACATATTAATCATGCCAACAAAGTGGTACAATAAAAAGTAAAAAAAAAATCGGTTACCTCCCCAACTGGGGATGTTTTTTTTTTATTTTCTGTAATCCTATGGTGTAGAGTATCATTGAATAGGTCTCTTTAAAAGAAAGTTTTTTTTCTAAAGTCAATATTTTCGGAGATAATCGCTCCAGAAGATCCAACCCAAAACGCAAACTAGGTCTTATTGACGTTATTAGTCCGGTTTCCTCACGATATTATTATTAATTTATTTCTCTTTTTTTAAAAAATGTCTATAAAAATATATTTTTTTTTGTAATAAATTCTTTAATTTATGTTATTTTAATAAGATGTATTATTATACTGTTTTGAAAAAATAAGTCCACCTGAGTTTCTTACTGGTTCTTCTCAGGAACGGTGTAGGGTTTGAACCAGTAGTATATTTTATTTCTCTCTCTTGATAATGTCAGACGATTCGAAAATGCTTATTAATAAGCTTACTTTAATAAAGAATAGTTTGACTTAGTTTGATATAATATACATTATTGGTCACGTTGTGAGGGCAGTAAGAACACATTTGTCACAACCCTAACTCTTCCCGCGGGTGTCGTAAGGGTTGACTAAGGGATTGAAGTGTCGCTGATCATTCACTTATTTAAGATCGATGAGCAGCAGCTATCATAAGTATCATAACTGACACATTACCGTGATCGCCAACCCGCTTGCCTTATAGGTATTAAACACTAACACGCACATACACACACACGCACATACACACACACGCACACACACACACACACATACACACACACACACACACACACACACACAATGTGTTTTATGTACTTATCATCTAAAAGTCAATAATTATAAGATAAACAAACGATCAATGTAGTTGTGTATACAGTCTGTACCTACTCTTTAGTCTTTAGTAATGTAATCTTATTTTTTATTTTATTTTATTTCAAATGTAATCGTAACAAGCTATGTTCTCATAACTATATATGTTCTCAATACTCTGCTACTATTTAGGAAGAACGATGTGTCTTAATACAAGTATTTATATTACTTAAATAGAGGCATCAGCACAGGATGCTTAGCCAAGTGGCCAATCGCTAGCGCTTGCTAGCGCATCGTAGTTTTCCCTCTCTGTCACTCCTTCATAATAGTGCGACAAAGAGGGAAAACTACGTTGCGCTAGCAAGCGCTAGCGATTGGCAACTTGGCTAAGCACCCAGTAATTGTTATGTATTTTGTAAGATACGCAATAAAATATTTTCATTTTCATTATTAAACACTAAAGTATTTAGTATAGTTCAACAAGTTAATATTTTACGGCTCTGCTAATAATGGAGACAGTAAAAACAGCTAAGAGTGTGTCGAGCCAGAGCTCAGAGTTCCGTAGTTTCTCGTCGTCACAGTCACAATGAGTCTTCCCACTTGAGTTAAAACAATTGAAGAAGACGCACGGTACGAATAAAGTATGTAAACTAACCCCCTTATTCATAATTGTTTGTCCCTTTTGCTCTTATGGCCGCATTGTTAAAACCGAAAGGGAAAAACAATTATTAGCGGCTTGTTAAGTTGACAAACGTTTATGAATAAAGTAGTAAGATAATAAAATGTGGATATGCTTCTAATAACAAGTTTTAATAAAGAGCTATGTCTTTTAGTTTTCCTGTAATTGTTATAATTTAATTAGACGTTTCCATAGAAAATAAAAATATAATACAATCATTTGTTGAGGTTAGCGTTTAATTTCATAATTTCAAATAGTCGCATTGAATGCAACAGTAGGCTCTCGAGATATTAAACAAATGTGACAGATGGACGGAAAGACAATGCATGTCTTTCCGTCCGTCTGTCACATTTATACCTTAGGGTTCCTTTTGCAATTTTTATATGGAACCCTAAAAATCCAAATATCAAATACGAAAATATATGGTGCGTAAACAAATGGTCATGTTAAACTCTAGAAGTGTACCCACCCACATATCGTAATACTTAGTATTATTCAAATTAGTGGATTTTACTCTTACTTTCTCCATCAACGACATCTAGGCAAGAGTCATCAAACTTTTATACTTAAGTAGCTATAATTTACACACATGCACACACTGCACAAACACTGCACTTGTGCAGTGGAGCGAGACAGGAATATAAATGCCAATATCTAGTCATTCTGTTACGCTTTCCTTCAAGTTTAAAAAAGTATACATTTGCGAAAATATTTTAGAAAGCCTATTATTGCAATTTATTCATTCACGGATAAAATATCGCATGTCGAGAAAATAAATGATATTAAAAATATTTTATAAAATAAATGTATCATGCTACCTATTTCGGGTACATGCAATATAAATAGGTATGATTATACACATTGCAATCCTACTTTTATCCAGGGACCGGATACTGGTAGTTTATCCATACAAAAAAAGTTAAATTTTTCGTTCTTCGGTAGGTAAATAAATTTTAAGTTAATGGAGTAATTTAAAAATACGATGTCGTAAATATCAAAAAATATTTAGTAGTACATAAAGAGCATAAAACATTTTAAAATATTAGGCTATTTCGAGTTTTTTCTAAAATATCGGTTCCGGTCCCTGCTTTCATAATTCAATTAGGTTGAAAACCCCGCTGCGTGTGTGTGTGCATGACATGTTAATCTTAGTTTATTTCAATAAATTACAAAATACCACCTTAAACATATTAAGAACCGAATCGATAACTTCACTTTTAATATTACACAACATTGTATAACCTGCTCCTACCACTAAATCGACATTATCAAATATCGCTGCTCATTGCTCGTCCTATGCATTAATTAGATGATCAAGTCATACAGACACAGCAGCAGTCACGGGATTATTCGATAACTTGGTGTACATTGTCTGTGAATATTCTCACGCAAGATGGTCGAGGCTACCTTTCACTTTCTGTTTGGCTCCAAAGAAGAAGGCATTAACTGTGTGTATCGCGTGGGTGCTTGAACACATTGTAGTTTTGGAGTGCCTGTGATGTTCAGCTGTCTTTGCTTGGACCGTAGTTGGTAACTGTTTAGCAATTTATCTGGCAAAGATTTCTCGGCGCTGCATCAGCATCGAAGTTTAAACTTAGGGGTAACTGTTCGATTTAGCTTTTTAAATAAATAAATATCTTGGGATATCTTACACAAATCGACCTAGTCCCACGGTAAACTCAATTAAGGCATGTGGGCGTGGGTATCAAGCGACGATAAATAAACAGGGTGGAACGGAACGACGATCTTTTCCGCTATCGACGGAGTCTACAATTTTAAATATTTATTTACACAGCACAATCGAACATGGTTTTACGAAAGTTATTAAAAGTGAAGATTTATACTTTTAACTTGTTTCTTACTTATAAATTACATATTTTCAAATAAAAACGTTCGAGTTGGCTGAATAGCAAAATCTATTACCCCAAAATGCAAGTTTTGGAGCTAGAAAAACGCCTTTTGTCCGTCATAAATTTTATGTTCATTGTCAAAGTTTCAACTCATAAGTATAATAGGTATTTTGTTTATCATCTTTTATTTTTTCGCAACTGTATTGAAAAACGTCGTTCGATGAACGCGCGAAAATGTCATTCTTCACTCGTCCCAAGTCTTGCTACTCGCCTTTGGCTCGTGGCAAGATATCTCGGGACTCATAAAGTAATGAATGACATACCTTCCGCACTATAAAAAAATATAGCATCGAAATGTACTACATGATATTTCAGGGTCCAATATGACGTACGTAATATCAAAATTTACCCGAAGTAACGTAACTTGTAATAATATATCTTCAGTCGATCCCTGCGTAAATTAATCAATATGTACTTCAATTATGTTGATAAGATGATAATTTCTGCAATTCAGTTTATTATTAAAATATAAGCACTGCAATGCGCTACTTAAATTGGAACCCATTTCCAATTGAACCGAATATTGCTTATAACGAGTTCGATTGAAACACTTGACGAAATCGTTTGAACAGAAAATGCTATAAATGTCGATGTTAGGAAATAATTGATGCGGTATCGGTATCGCTCGTAATTTTAAACAGTATTTTGGTGCCGAGAAATATCCGATGTAAATAAATAATTTCTTTTGTCAAAAGTTCGTAATTATGGTAAACCAAAATCGAAATGGATTTTTTACGAAGGTATATGTAATTGTAAGTAGTTTAGTGGGTTAATTAGATAAGTACAGCAAATTGCTAAATTACCGTCCATGTGCGCCAGTCGAAAAAAAATATTTCGACTCTGAATTGCAATGGACAATTTATAAATTGATTAACTCATATACTGTCCATGCAATTTTGTACCCCACTGTAAATAAAGTTAACGGTTACTTAATTTTTAATATTTTTATAAAGACCGTATTGTTTATTATAAATACAAGTTCAAACTGGTTCACTATTGAAATATGTATTATTTTGCGTTTCTATGTTTTGAGTGTATGGCGTGTAGACATTTTTGAGTGTTATGTGATATATGGCTACTTTCAAAATTATTTCTTTTAGGGGATTTATATACAGATAAATAATAAATAAATATCTTGGGACATCTTACACAAATCAACCTACTCGTAGTCCCACGGTAAGCTCGATTAAGGCTTGTGATGTGGTTACCAGGCGACGATATAGATAATAGATAGATACATATAGATACTTAAATGCATAGACAGCCATGACCAAGGGACAAATATTTGTGATAAATAAATACACAAATAATGCCCTCGCCGGGATTCGAACCCGAAACCTCTAGCTTCGTAGGCGGGGTCACTACCAACTAGGCTACGGAGGCTGACAAATATTGCGTATCAAACATATTTCGGACAAACCTATACAGCTGAATGTAAGACTATTTCAGCGCGCCATGGTACTATTTTTAGAAAAAATACCTAACGCAAGATGCTGCTCGAGTATACGGTGTGTAAATCTAATACGGGCGATAAATTAAACCAGGCATGGAATTCATCAGTGTAAGCATGGATTACAAAGTTTTTTTCAAGTTACACTTAATTACAACCCTACACATTTTTTTTTACACGACTGCCAAAAGGAGAGTATATGTGTTCAGCCCTTATGTATGTTTCATATTTTCTTTAAACGCGAAGATCTTCGCGACCACTTAAACGTTTTTAATAGTGTAAGGTATCTATAGAATCCTCGTGACGTCGCGAGTAACATAGGCTTGACGTCACGTTAAAAACAATATGGCGGCCTATAAATGGGGATGATGACTGTAGTTAAAATAAATTATTTAACATTATGCACGACATAATACACAAAGAAATTATTACTAAGATGTAGATTGCAGTAATTTTTGTAGAGAACTTCTATTTATTAAATTGAAAAGAACTTAAAAGAGTAGGTCATTTGGCAGTACTCAAACGTGACGTCACTTTTGAGTATTTCATATAAAATTCCATACTGTTCCAAAGTGGGGATCGTTTTGACAGTTCGAAAAAAGATGCTGATTTGACTTGCCAGTCATCATGCCTATTCAATAATGTCTGACAAAAAAAATCAATTTTGAAAAAACCTACCGAGTTTGGTATCAAAATGAAGAGCTTTGAACTGCAATTACGATTATGTATTTAACTTATATGTTTGTTACTTATTCTAGAAACGACAGATTCATTAAAATACAATTAAAGCGCCAAGAATAATATGTCATCCAAATGCTATGATTTGGGTATCAAATTAAAGCATTTTATGTGCAGATTATAAATATATATAGTATACAAGTTATATGTTTAAATATATATTTGAAGAGAAAACTCGAAATGTTCTACATCGCACTATTGAAGTTTTTCTTCGAAGCCTAAGACGTGACATGACTATCACAGTTGACACATCTTCTTGAACAGATACATTGTACATACGCGCTTGTGGTCAAGGGGTAAAATGCACGGCTGCTACGCAGCGGTCGTGGGTTCAATCCCCGGCTCGTGCGGATGAGTTTTACAAATACCTTATGTACGATATGTCATTTGATATACAGTAAGTAGATACCGGTCAAAAGTTTAGGTTCACTCCATGATTTCGATACAAAATACACTTTCAGGGGATTTTTTTTTCAGTGTTAACAACAAAATTTCAAGATCTATTTAATATTAATTTCCCATAGAAACTGAACAATTGTATACATTGGATCCGATAATAATTCATAGGCAAACAAATGTTCATGATGACATGACTGCCAAAACCTGCCACAGCTGCCTCAGTTGTCCGAACTGTTCGAAAGTAACGCTCAATAATCAGTCACATATTACTTTAAACAAGTGTCGACTTAAGTGCTGGAAAAATGATGATGACCCAACGAGTCGATTTCGTATCAAAATCGTGGTTCGAACCTAAAATTTCGTCAAGTACTGTACACAAAGTGCTTAACGGTGTAGGAAAACATCGTGAGGGAACCTACCGTTCCAGGGCCGGGTTAGGCCTTAACATTTGTGCAGGGGAGTTGGTGAGAAGGAAGGTAAGTTTGCCTGGTAAATTGAGTCTCACGCAGCTCGGCCTTCGCCCTAACAGGCAAGCGCGCCGTCGGGCCACGCTCCAGGCCTTTGGCCCTACGCGGCGCTCGGCTTTTAGCCTCCGCATTTTCTCAAAACAAATTTTCGGTCGTGCGGCTCTGAGATTCGTTTTAATTCTACACTTTTCCATCGTATAGCGAAGGAGCGCTGGGCTCTGGTAGCTTGGCCTTCGGCCTTGCAAGCCGGCGCCCCTTTGGGGGACACTTCGGGCTTTCGGCCCTACGCGGAGCACGGTCTACAGCCTTCGCATGTTGTGGAAACGATCGTTGGGTCTGCGGATCTCCGATTCGTTTTCATGTTACACTATTTCATCACGTAGTGCGGTAGCGCTGGGCTCTAGTTTCGATTGTTAAAGCAGTTAAGAAGGGCGGTTGTACCGCTTGGGCTCACTCGTCGGGCCTCCGACCCACCGGGCTCGCGTTTGAAGCACCCCGATAGTGACGCTCCAGGCCTTCGGCCCTATGTGGAGCTGGGCTTATTTAGAAGCTTGGTAGCTCAATTTTCTTGCAGCTCCTTCTTCGACCCTGCGGGCCATCTAAGTGAAAGTCTTCTCTCTGTACTCTGGCTCCAGTGGTCCATCACCTTTCGGCCTCGCAAGCCAGCGGTGTCCGAGGGACGATTCAGGCCTTCGGCCCGACGGCCTTTGCAGGTTGTCAAAACGATCGTCGGATCCATTTTAACGTTACACTATTCCGTCGGCTGACGTGGTAGTGCTGGGCTATGGCGGCTCGGTCTTCGGCCTTGCAAGCTAGCGCCCCTCTGGCTGCCGCTTTTGGCTGTTGTCCCTACGCGGAGCTCGGCTTTCAGTCCTCGCTGGAGTTCGAAGCGAACCGTTGGGCCCTCTGGTTCGATTATTCGATTTCGATAATAGTTAAGAGGGACGGTTGTGAGGACCGTGTGGACTCGCACGTTGTGCCTTGGACCCAACACGGATGTCGGTTTAGTTAGATGCTGGGGTGCTTGAAGAAGCATGGTAGCTCAATTTTCTCGCAGCTCGGCCTTCGGCCTCGCTTTAAATTTCGACGCGCTTGGGCCCGGTCCGGTGTCGGTGTGACGCGGTTCGGCCTCCGCGAGCTCGGCCTTCTACCCTGAAGCTCGCCCTGCGGACTCGCTGGTTCCGGTAATGCTCCAGCCCTCACGCGGTGTGCCCTTCGGCTTCGCCCAAAATTAGCGGGATTGGAACTTTTCGGGCCCCCGGAGCGAAGCTTTGGCCCTCTGCAGAATCGGTTTTTGAAATTCTATCCAACTTTAAGGAATCTCCAGATTCACTAAAAGGTTTCAAATAAATAAAATAATTAAAAAATTAAAAAAACACGACTGCCGTTTTAAGCGAACTGAAAAGTAACAAATAATTCCTTCTTCTGGTTAATTCTTGAGAGCGTGTCTACATAACAGGCGCTCGTCTTATTACTTACTATATTTTGTTTCGGATGCAGTCGGGGAACCTTTCATTACGGAAAATATAAATATGTGGAGGTTCCCCGACTGCAACCGAAACGAAATATAGTAACTAATAAGACGAGCGCCTGTTATGTAGACACGCTCACAAGAATTAACCTGAAGAAGGAATTATTTGTTACTTTTCAGTTCGCTTAAAACGGCAGTCGTGTTTTTTTAATTTTTTAATTATTTTATTTATTTAAGATTTCGGAGCAGCAATGTAGGTACGAACATAAATTACATACCTGGGATAACTGGGGGCAAGTTATAGGGATTTGATATCGATTAAAAAGATGTCGATATAATTTTAATAAAAGATGTGCTTATTGAACATTCTCGATTACAGTACACAGGTTCAATGTCATAATTATCTGATATCGGGCCTCTTCAGATAGTAAAAACTAGTATGCAGATGTCATTTTAATCAAAATAACAATTTAAATATTGATATTTTAATATTAATTGTACATTTTGAAAACTATTTTAAAATAAACGCGTAACTACCCGTTTAAATGTATTTTTTATTTTAATTGAAGAGTAAGTACCTAATATTTATTTATGCCGAATAACATTTTGATGTTGTCATTCATAGTAACATCGATATATTTTTAGTCGATAAAATATTTTGCTACATCACTTTCGTATAAATGCCCCGAGTTATCCCAGGTATCATAATATATGTTGTTATTGATATGGCAGTTATGTCATCTGCTTTTGAATTTAGCTGTCAACGAGCATTTAACTTGAGTGTGTTGCTCTACATTGCGCGCCGAATTATTTTGTATGGATAATTTTGTTGCTCTGATTTTAAGTAAAAGTTATCTAAGGACTGATTTTTCAATTGCCAGTTAACAGTATCTGTCAGATAAACGCTAGCTCTATCTTGTTTTGACTGATGACTTTAGAATAGGATAGTTATAATTTTAACTAACGAATAAGTTTATCTGGCGATTGAAAAATCAGCCCTAAATGTACTTATTATGTCCTAAACTAACACCGGTTAAGAGCTTCGCCCGTATTTGACTCATCATGATTCCCTAATCAAGCATACGCAAATAAAATGTGGTGGATTTTATGTTTTACCCCACTCTACATCATACACATCTTTAGAAATACAATACCCTTTTGCCCTCAAATGCCGGAACAATGGCTATTATTGGAAATCGTAAAAATATTACGTGGGAGCGACCTTGCTCACCGCCCCACAGAATCCTAATGAGACACGAATATTACGTGAAGTACCTATTACCGTCACGCACATTGTCTCAAGACAAGTGACCTGTTTGATAATCACTTATCTCGATATAATCTTTGGAAATGACAAGCTTTAATTTAATGTTTAAAAAGCTGGCCAAGTGCATGTCGGGCTATACTCAGTGTAGGGATCCGTTGTTATTTAAAAACGGCTGGGCCGATTATGTTCAAAATAGTTTTATTTGGAAGTATCACTTCACGTTCATGATTTAATTAAACATTTTTTGGACCCACGAATTAAAATTTAAAGCAGGGGAGGGACACTTTTTTAGGGCTCCGTAGCCAAAATGGCAAAACGGAACCCTTATAGTTTCGCCATGTCCGTCTGTTCGTCTGTCCGCAGTATAGCTCAGTGGTCGTTAATACTAGAAATCTGCAATTTGGTACAAGTATAAACATTAATTATGCCAATAAAGTGGTACAATAAAAACTTTTTTTGTTAGGTACCTCCCCAACTGATGAAGTGGGGATGATTTTTTTTATATGATGTAATCTTATAGTGTGGTGTATCATTGAATAGGTATCTTAAAGAGAACAAGGGTCTTAGAAGAAAGTTTTTTTCTAAAGTCAATATTTTCGGAGATTATCGCCAAAAAGAAAAAAAAAATTGTCCCCATGTAACTTTTGATTCGTAGCTCCTAAAAATATAAAAAAATCATTAAAAGTGGGCTTATAGAATACTTTAAAATAAAACCTATTTCGAACATACTCGGCCCAGCCGTTTTTGAATAACTACAGAGCATGGCCCGACATGCTCTTGGCCGGTTTTTTATTCCGTAGCCTACGAACAAATAAAACATACTAAATTGCCATTCAAAAAAGGTCCTGAATTTTAGTTGACAAATGTCATCCCCTTTTCAATGCATCACGGTAATTAATTTCATTGATCGACCTATAAAAACTTAACCCGCCATTTAAAAATATTTATTATTGGTCTCTCGTTCTGAGTGGCTATATTCTATAAACATTTGTCAAAGATGTTGCGCCGAAATATGCGCGGTGTTAAGAAAAGTGCTATGTCCTGCCCATCTTGGCACAATTGAACAATTGCTTTGGGGGCATTTTTGGGCTGGCGTTAGACGTCCATGTTATTCGCAGTCCGTAGCGGTTATCTAAAAAAAAATCTTTCGGGATCCGTATTCTCTTCAAAATACTTATACAATAATACCCTATAGGATTACAGCAAAATAAAAAAATCATCCCCATTTTTTTTACAATAAAAAAATAAAATAAAATTTATAAATAAAAAACCGGCCAAGTGCGAGTGGGACTCGCGCGCGAAGGGTTCCGTACCATTATCAATTTATCATTAAAAATACAGTTAAATCAACCTACCTCAAAAACTATAAGAGATAATTTAATCAAACCAAAAATCGTTGATAGAGTTTATTAATGTGCGTAGCATATATTTTTTTTAGAATTTTATATCGTGTAGTTTAAAAAATAGGACACATTTTTCAGACTTTGAGAGCTGATATCTCGAAAACGATTTGCTTAAATAAAAATGAGATTTATAAACCTTAATATCATATTCAAAGACCTTTCTATTTATACCCCACACGCTTCTATACACCTAAAAATTTTTTTTTATCCCTCAGTTACATGTATGGAGGGCCCCCACCGCAATGGTTTTTTTTACAATTTAGTATCATAATCCTGTAGCGGTTCATACAACACATTTCCTTACCAAATTTCGTTACTGTAGCATTTATAGTTTCCGAGTAAATCGGCTGTGACAGACGGACAGACGGACAGACGGACATGACGAATCCATAAGGGTTCCGTTTTTGCCATTTTGGCTACGGAACCCTAAAAACCGGCCAATAGCATGTCGAGCCATGCTCAGTGTAGGGTTCCGTAGGTATGTCGTATCTTAACACAGATTTCATAGTAAGATACGACGTTTCGTAAAATATTTCAGAGACATTTTCTCAGACTGCTTGTAACTTTTTTTCCTTTGTGTGGTACGTGATCATGGCATTCAGTCACACTAAAATGTATCTTCTGCTGCCTTTCAAATTAAATTGACCAATGAGAATGCGTTACAAGTTACATTGCACTGCGATCTCATACATTTTAGTGTGTGGAGACTTTAATGCAGAGTTTTTATTTTTTTATATGTTTTGCCCCTAAGAAGGAACTACTTAGTTATAAAAATAAACACAAATCGGCGGGAGCATATTGTTTTGCAATGAGGGATTTCGATATTTGAACATTTAAAATTCATAATAACCGTCACTTTCATTCCGTTACCGAACGGAAGCCAACCCAACTAGCAAAATTTCGTCATATAATCGTCGCGGAAACGTAACATATTCAGGCTTTTAGCTTATGAAATTGGTCATAAAAACGTAATAATTACGTTTATATAACGCGATTTGGGCCCATATTACTCAGCTTTTTAGCCATATAAAAGCCATTTAATTGAAACTGCCACCACTTATTAGTCATGTAATAATCATCGCCGTGACCACTTTATAGCTAACTAGCTGTGTAATAGCGACTTATATAGCTTTTATATGATTTTTAATCATATAAGAGCCATATAACCGTTGAGTTAGTTATTTATTGATCATATAATTGCTACTTATATGCCAAATTTGTGGAATAAAAGTGTCCAGCGAAACTAAACAGAAGACGGATTGACAACTTGCTCGTGCATATAATTTTGTTAGTGCTAGCTGGTGTAAACAAAATAAAATTACTTAATGCCGTTGAGTATGTTTTGACAGAGCTATCTAAGTAATATATGACCATGTTATAATTGGCATTATAAATTCTACCTAATGGTGAAAATGTATTGCGAATACCACTTTACTGATAAAGTATACTATATTTAGTAGTAAATAATGAACGCGCCACTTTAATTATTAGTTATTACAATATAATTTAAATAAATATTTTTAATTATTACGAAGAAAACTACTATATGACATGTATACGATTAACATATCATATAACTGCTTCGTATTAGTTCTTATATAGCAAGTTTAGTGGTTTAAGCGCCATGACACCTACGTTAATCATATAAAAGTAACAGCTGAAACCAAAAAGTTCTATAATAGCAATTATTTTTCCATTTACTCGAGCATAGGTCATATAAGATGTAATTATTCGACAAATAGTCAAGTAAGCGTCATGTAAAAGCAGGTTACTCAGCATTAATCTTATATGACTATTTAGTCACAAAAGATGTCGAGATGCTGAATAAAACACTCTTATAAAACAAGATATATAATTAGCTGTTATATGGCTTCATTCACAATGGTCATATAATAGCAACTGCGTTACGTTTACTCGACTTTTTCTCACAAGTCATAAGTCAGCCATATAAGTTTTTGCTACTCGGCAAAAAAGTCATGTAAGCGTTTTATAAATGTGTCTTTTTCAGCAACTTCGTATATGACTCTTAAGTCATATAAGAAAGTCATATAAACGTGTATATGACATCTTATACGACTATTATGCTATTGCTGTATAAGTTGGCTTTATACGACAGGTACTGTGTAATTTGCGTTTATATGACTTTTATACGACATATTGCTGTGTAAGCTGGCTTTATACGATAGGTACTGTGTAATTCGCGTTTATATGACTTTTATACGAGTTATTAGCTGAGTAAGCTCGATGTTATATGACTGTTTTGCTAGTTGGGAAGAAACCGATAAATGCTTATAATATAAGCTTTGAAAATAAGCCGTCATAACTCAAAAAACGTGAATTTTAGGAAATCGAGTGTAAAGTTTGAGAAATTGGAAAATTTATTTTATTTGTTACTACATTGTGTTATAGTATTGTATTAATTGCATTGTTCATAGTGTCTATTTGGATAAAATCGACGGTTGTTACTGTTAAAACGAAATAATCTGAAATGTATCATTTAGTTCTAATAAATATTTTGGGTAGGCCCCCCACAAGGTGGACCGATGACCTGGTGAAGGTCGCAGGAGTCCGCTGGATGCGGGTGGCGCAGGACCGGTCATTGTGGCAATCTTTGGGGGAGGCCTATGTTCAGCAGTGGACGTCTTTCGGCTGATATGATGATGATGATGATGAAATATTTTGTCATAAAGCGCGTTAACTTGGAATTTACCTATTTTTTAATACTAACTCTAAAATAAACTTTACTCATTTTTTATACAGTAAGGCGATATATTGAAATGTCTCGCATCATGAGCATCCTTCCTGTTCATGTATCGGATCATAATTGAAGTTCGCCTCTTTAGCACAAATTGAATCGCGTGATTTAAACGTAGCAACTCATGCCATCTCTCTCATTAACGCCATTTTGGCGGGTCTGAGAAAGAGACCTGGTAAAGCTATCGAAAATATTGCGTTTTAGTACATTATCTCAATTTTTGACAATTTTGAGTTATGACGGTGTATTATTAAAGCTGCGATATGTACGATTTCTTTTTGAATAGAAAACCGGTTTAGTTTATTTCTGTAAAGTTGAGTCTACAGTGGATATCGAAAATCGTACCCACAAACATACTCTTATTATATTATATCTTGATCGGGGTGACAGGGATAGATGTTTGAAACCATGTTTCTCAACATTCGCGGTAGTTCCTCGGACGTCCAAATAAATAAAAGAAATTATTTGGTGAGCATTTCTCAAAAAAAAAATATATATTTGGATCACGTCTTCGATTCGATATTGATTTGATAAAAAATAGTAAGTTGTAAAGGAATCTTATAACAAAAAAGGAAACTTCCGTTGAGTCGTTTAAGTTTGCAGGTTTGTTAATTTTTTTTTTACTTCCAACTGACAAATGTTATAGTTGATTTTTTTCAGTATATTTATTTTAAAAACTACAATTTATGTACATAGATTAAATCTAACTAATCTACTTAACCTCATCTATATCTAAGATTGGTCCTTGTGGCATTGTACCGAGGACGCTGGCGGCATTTCCTCGCTGTATCGCAATACTGATGCGTTGTGCGAGGAAGTCGCCAGCTCTTCGGTCTTTAGTTACGTCATAGTTGATTATTTTTAAATTTAATGTTTATGCGAAAACAGCACCCATTACCTTGAATTTATTTGAAGTGGTTAAACTGGGAAGTTTACTTTAACAAATTAATAGATTTGACTGATACCTTATAACTAGATTTGTTATAATATCGTTTCTGACATTCGGGAGTTGCGAGGAGTTACGAACTTAATAACGAAGTTAAGATTTCGAAATGAGAGTAGGGATTTAGTTTGCCAGAGTTTCTCATTTGACGATTCCACTTGAGAAACTTATGATCAATATTAATAAAGCTGAGTTGTCGGCGGAGAGTTGTCGAGTTTGCGGACGATTGTGGTAGACACACGTCTTTGAGTGGCTTAAGGTTGTAGTACCTTTGAAACACTACGTACAGATGTCGCTAGTGATTAGCTTCACAATACCATTGACTAAATTCGCTGTGATCGACGGAAGGTAGTCTGGTGTAATTGGAAGCACGTTGGATTGGCAATCCAGAGGAAGCGGGTTCGAATCCCGTGACAACCAGAGTCTTTCGCAGTTGATTTTTTCTATGGTAAGCACATCTGTTACGACATTGTGGGATTAATAAAGCTATTTGAATTACTTACTTCATCATCATCATATCAGCCGAAAGACGTCCCCCGCTGAACATAGGCTTCTTCCAAAGATTGCCTCAATGACCGGTCCTGCGCAACTCGCGTCCAGATTAGTCCGATTTTATTAGAAAGTACGAAGTATGTAAATCATATCAAATGCATTTGAATTATGAAATTAAATATTTACTTTTTGCCCAACTCTGACTGTAATATGTCTTGCCGCTGCATGTTAAGTTTGTGTGGTTATATGCTTTTATGCTTTGTCTGCTGTGTTTATCTATGTACCATATCTGTGGAAACCTTTAATTGGCTTGTTAGATAATTAATTTGTAAAACCTAGTCTTAGTAATTGTAGCTGTTGGTTTTCCGAATAAAATAAAATAAAATAAAATAAAATAAATAAAATAAAATATACATATACAGTATATACATATGGGTGAGACAAGGCATGGAGTCCTCTAAGTTGACGGTGCTTGTCCTAATTGACTTCTCGAACGCATTCAACGCCGTAAATCATGAGCTTTTACTTGCTACCTTAAGATACCTTAATATCTCGTCAACAGCGGCTGAGTGGTTCTCTTCATTTATCTGCAAAATCGCCATCAGGCAATTCGTGCTGATAACAATATTTCTGAATGGTGTGAACTTTTCTCCGGTGTGCCACAGGGCGGCATTCTGTCTCCTCTTCTTTTTTCAGTATTTATTAATTTAATTACAAGTGTTATTGGCTGCTCTCACCATCTTTACGCCGATGACCTGCAACTTTACACCCAAGCGAGTCCAGATAGGTTGGAACATGCAATCCGGCAAGTTAATGATGACCTGGGCAAGATTTCCGAGTGGTCTCGTAGTTTCGGTATATCCGTTAACCCTAGCAAATGCCAGGCCATAATACTGGGCAGCTCACGTCTACTGCCATCATTAGATTCGACTTGCTTATGCCCGATTGTATTCGAGAACAATATAGTGCCATTTACGTCCGAGGTGAAAAACCTTGGTCTAATAATAGATAGCAGCCTGACTTGGATTCCGCAGGTGTCAGACGTTTGTCGTAAAGTTACCAATATGCTGCGGTCTTTCTATCGGTTTAAAAATTTTCTTCCCGTTAGCACGAAGATGCTTCTCATTCAGTCGCTGGTGTTGCCTGTCATTGATTATGGGGATGTGTGTTACTCGAATATTACTCAAGAGTTGCTTAATAAACTAGATAGGCATCTTAATAATTGCATTAGGTTTATTTTTGGGCTCCGTAAATACGACCATATATCTTCCTATCGTCGTAAACTGAATTGGCTTCCCATCCGTGAACGTAGATCTCTCAGAATGCTTTGCACCCTCCATACTATATTATTCGACCCGGCTGCTCCCGGTTATCTTAAATCTAAATTTATTTTTGTAGAACCTCGCCCTGGTTGCGAGTTACGCACTTCCCGTAGTCATAAACTATCTGCTATTTTTCACCGCACTGGTTTTATGTCCAATTCCTTCGCCATTCAGGCAACTCGTCTTTGGAACGATCTCCCTCTGCCCCTGAGGCAAGCACAGAGCAAATTCTCCTTCAAACGCAAGTTACGTAAATACCTTTCAAACAAGCTCAGTGATAGATGATCTGTATATTCGTTACTTATACTTGGGTACTTTATTTATCTATGTATGTATATGTAGGTTTATTTATACACGGTGGAATTTAATCGGTGAACAGGAACCCATTTTTCTAATTCAGTAATCGATGGCGGTCACGTTTATGTAGTACTTAAGTGGAACCAAGTTTTTTTTTTAGCATAACAAATTTTTTATGTTGAAATTAAACTTTAATTAAAATTTATTGTCACCCTACTAATGGTTTAGTCTGAAAAGTTTAATACCTCTTTTCAAAATATCAGCCATGCATCGCTCTTATTTTACATAGGGATAGAGTCTATTGCAAAAATTAAAGCATGTGAGTGGTTATTGCTCATTTATGTTTTAAGTTTCTATGGCTGATAGTTTGAAAAGAGCTATTAAACTTTTCAGACTAAACCATTAGTAGGGTGACAATAAATTTTAATTTCAACATTAAAAAAAATTATGCTAAAAAAAACTTGGTTCCACTTAAGTACTACATAAACGTGACCGCCATCGATTACTGAATTAGAAAAATGGGTTCCTGTTCACCGATTAAATTCCACCGTGTATTTATATGTGTATGTGTATTTGTTAAACCAATGTAGTAGTGTTGATTTGTGTTTCTTATTTCTTTTCAATGTTGACAATCCTGCACCTAATACAAGTTTCTGTTTAGACCAATGGTTGACTGGTAGAGAATGTCATAAGGCATTAAGTCCGCCATTTGTACTTTTTTCATTGATTGTGCAATAAAGCTTAAATAAATAAATAAATAAATATATATCACCTCGTAGAGCCAAGAAAGAAACCCATTAATATTTAGATCATACTAAAAAACTTTTACTATAGGACGAAACTCGATTTTGCGAAAAAAAAAATTACTCTCCCATACAACGTGTTCATGATCACCAGAGTTGGGCGTAATCAATTCCTTTTGGAATTAATTACAGGGTTACATTCCAGTAATGACGATTCCTCAGTAATGAATTACTAGTATAATAAAAATTACTGTAATGCTGTACTATGGTTACGCCTGTAATCCATTCCTTTGGGATCGGTATTGTAATCAGCTACTGTAATATTGAATCCACCGTAATCAAGTACTTCTTTAATCTGCATTACTTACAAAGTAATTTTGTTACTATTACTCGAAGAAATTGTTTTTGATTTATATGTCATTCTAGTTGATATCATTATACTCGTTTCCGACTAATTCGCATACGTGGAATCCGATTTTCGGGTCCATTCTAAGATCCAAGATGGCGGCAACTTTTTTTGCAATCTTCATCATTATACTCGTTTTTGACTAATTCGCATACGTGGAATTCGATTTTCGGGTCCATTCTAAGATCCAAGATGGCGGCAACTTTTTTTAGCAATTTTCATCATTATACTCGTTTCCGTCTAATTCGCATACGTGGAATCCGATTTTCGGGTCCATTCTAAGATCCAAGATGGCGGCAACTTTTTTAGCAATTTTCATCATTATACTCGTTTCCGACTAATTCGCATACGTGGAATCCGATTTTCGGGTCCATTCTAAGATCCAAGATGGCGGCAACTTTTTTAGCAATTTTCATCATTATACTCGTTTCCGACTAATTCGCATACGTGGAATCCGATTTTCGGGTCCATTCTAAGATCCAAGATGGCGGCAACTTTTTTAGCAATTTTCATCATTATACTCGTTGGTGTAAGGGGTTCCATACAACATCTTACGGAACCCAAGCCAACCTCCCCTGCCCGCGGTGCACCCTGCCAACTAGCAAACGAGGCATAACTGGCGACCCACCAACCCGCACTGGACCAGCGTGGTGGGATTAAGGTCCACACCTCCCCATGATGTTCAACTCCCCGAATAGGCCCCGAGTGCTCGGCGGTGCTGGGGATCGCATCCCCAGAACCAGGGGTGCTAAGAATCCCCGAGCGAGGACACCCATCATTAATACAACGACCATGGCAAGTAAAACGGATACTGAAATGCTTAACGTACTGACATACAACGTTCGAACCCTGTCAAAGGATGAACGACTGATAGAACTGGAACATGCTCTTGAAAGCATTAAATGGGACATCGTAGGCCTGTCAGAGGTTAGAAGACCTGGTGAAGAGACAGAAGAAAGAAATAGTAATATTTTCTACCACTTCGGAGAAGCCGGCGGACAGGGCGGTGTAGGTTTTCTTGTGGCTAAGAAGTGGAAGAATCATATACTAGAATTTTGCAGCTACTCTGACAGGATTGCGGTTCTAAAGTTTAAATTAACACCTAAGCAAACCTTAACGGTGATACAAATTTACGCCCCTACATCCACGCACAGTGATGACGAGGTTGAAATCTTTTATGACCTTTTGAACAAGGCCTGCGACGAGCAACGAGGGTCTTGGAACATAATCCTTGGGGATTTTAATGCAAAGCTTGGCCCTCGGCAAGAACTGGACAACGCTGACATCCTCGGGCCATACGGGTTGGGAGACCGAAATATACGTGGTTCTCGTCTGATTCAGTTCGCCTTTGGGCAAAATCTGAAAATATGTAATAGTTTCTTCCCCAAAAAGCCTCAACGTCGCTGGACTTGGGTGTCACCGGGTGGCCATTTTACGAACGAAATAGATTTTGCCCTTACATCTACTAATACTATCGTTAACAATGTCGGTACTATAAATAAAATCAAATTTAGCTCGGACCATAGACCCCTTAGAACAAGGCTGACTTTCAATTTTAAAATACATCGTAAAGTCCAATTTTCAAAACAATTCAAAAAAATTAGATAGCGCTGTGTTAAGTGCGAACTATGATGAATTTAACTTAGAATTATCAAACCGATTTGACGCTTTTGATATAGCCGTTGATGACACAGAAGCCCAGTACAATAATATTCTAAACGCCATAGAGTCAGCAAGTAACAAAATCAGAGTTAAGCAAAAGAAACGCACCATTTTATCCTGTAAAACCCTAACTTTATTAGAAAAACGAACTCAGTTACAAATAGGTTCCATAGAATACCGAACACTAGACAAAGAAACCAAAAGAAGTATCAGAACTGACATCCGAAACAATAACAAAAATTTTGTTGCAATTGCCTTGATTAACAACAGATCTCTCCGAACAGCTAAAAACGGGATAACGAAAGGGAAATCTTGGATCACCTACCTAAAAGACACAGAGGGCAAGAAACACAGCGACAGGAACAAAGTAATGGACATATGCACTCAATTTTATACTTCTTTATATGCAGACCAACACAAAACGAACGGCAGAGATGAGTCGTTCTGTACTGACACCACTATCACGCCAATTACTACTGATGAAGTGACGAAAGCTTTATCTACACTTAAATTAGAGAAAAGCCCTGGAGCAGACGGTGTTAGTTCAGAGGTACTCGATTTTGGCAAAGCAAGTCTTTTAGTCCCGTTAACAAACCCTTTTAACAATATTATAAAAACAGGCCAAATACCCCCTAAATTACTTCACTCCAATATTGTACTCCTGTACAAGAAAGGTGACAAGGGTGATATAGGCAACTATCGACCTATCAGTTTGGTATCCCACATTTATAAAACTTTTATTAAAATAATTGAAAGCCGCATCTCTGGACAACTTGATCGACACCAACCGCCGAACCAAGCTGGTTTCCGCCCTGGATTCTCCACCACTGACCATCTTCACACGCTCAACCAAATCTTGGAAAAAACTGCAGAATATAAGATTCCCTTATACTTGGCATTTGTGGACTACACCAAGGCTTTCGATAGCATTACTCACCATGCTATAATAACTGCGCTCGAAAATCAAGGCATCAATCCCACTTATGTCAGTTTAATAAAAGCCATCTACAATAATAGTACAGCCGACGTTAAGCTTGAGTCATCCGGTCCGTCGTTCAAGATACAGAGAGGTGTCAAGCAGGGAGACCCGTTATCTCCAAAACTATTCACCAGCACCCTGGAAGAAATTTTCAAGGGCCTAGCAAATTTGTGGGAGGCTAGGGGAATGGTCATGGGCGACAGGAAGTTGTCAAACCTCCGTTTCGCCGATGACATAGTTCTCTTTGCCTCTTCTGCCGCAGAACTCCAGCAAATGCTCCAAGACCTGAGCAATGCAAGTCTTCAAGTTGGACTTCAGATGAACCGTGCCAAGACTCAGGTGATGACCAATAGCACGAAACATAGGGTTGAGGTAGATGGGCAGATCATACACTATGTTGACGAGTATATTTACTTGGGCCAGCTAGTCTCTTTCAGCAACAGGCAAGACAAAGAAGTCGAACGCCGTGTCGAAAACGCTTGGAAGAGCTACTGGTCCATGAAAGAGCTAATGAAGGGTAACCTTCCATTGTCACTTAAGCGAAAACTCGTTGACATGTGTATTCTGCCTGTCCCAACCTACGGTGCCCAAACATGGTCGCTCACTGAGACTCAGAAGTCCAAATTGAAGATCTGCCAGCGGGCAATGGAGCGTAGTATCCTAGGTGTCAGGAGGACCGATCGCATTCGGAACACCACACTGCGCTCAAAAACCCGCATCGCTGACGTTGGTAAGAAAACTGCTAGGCTCAAGTGGGACTGGGCTGGCCACGTCTGCCGCATGCATCCGGATAGGTGGGCTACCGTAGCCACCAAGTGGATGCCACAAAATAGGCGTGGACGAGGCAGACCCAAACGGAGATGGCGGGACGACCTGGATGCCTTTCTTAACAACTGGCCGGAGGAAGCACACACTCGGGAGTCATGGAGTTTGAGGGGAGAGGCCTTTGCCCAGCAGTGGGACACAAATCTAGGCTGATAAAAAAAAAAAAAAAAATACTCGTTTCCGACTAATTCGCATACGTGGAATCCGATTTTCGGGTCCATTCTAAGATCCAAGATGGCGGCAACTTTTTTTAGCAATTTTCATCATTATACTCGTTTTCGACTAATTCGCATACGTGGAAACCGATTTTCGGGTCCATTCTAAGATCCAAGATGGCGGCACAATTTTTTTCTTTTTTTTTGTCATTTTTGTCATTGTACTCGTTTTCGACTAATACCCATACGTGGAACCCGAATTTAGGGTCCATTTTAAGATCCAAGATGGCGGCACAATTTTTTTCTTTTTTTTTGTCTTTTTTATCATTGTACTCGTTTTCGACTAAAACACATACGTGGAACCCGAATTTAGGGTTCATTTTAAGATCCAAGATGGCGGCACATTTTTTTTCTTTTTTTTGTCAGTTTTATCATTGTACTCGTTTTCGACTAATACCCATACGTGGAACCCGAATTTGGGGTCCATTTTAAGATCCAAGATGGTGGCACATTTTTTTTATTTTTTTTGTCATTTTTGTCATTGTACTCGTTTTCGACTAAAACACATACGTGGAACCCGAATTTAGGGTTCATTTTAAGATCCAAGATGGCGGCACATTATTTTTCTTTTTTTTTTGTCAATTTTATCATTGTACTCGTTTTCGACTAATACCCATACGTGGAACCCGAATTTGGGGTCCATTTTAAGATCCAAGATGGCGGCACAATTTTTTTCTTTTTTTTTTGTCATTTTTGTCATTGTACTCGTTTTTGACTAATTTACATACGTGAGACCCGAATTTAGAATCCATTGTAAGATCCAAGACGGTGGCGTCTTTTTTTGCATGTTATTGAATTTTGTACCTACCTACGCAATTATTCGCCATTCATGGGATCATTATTTCGCCGTCTTACACTCCTTTTGAGATTACCCCACATTAACTCTATAGGGTTTAGTATGCAGTAATATGGGGGTAATCTCAACACTTTGCAGCCCTTTTCAATTGCTTTTTCATCCACGTAGTATTTTTTTTCGAATTTATGTTTTGCTATAATTTCAAGCAACATTTTTTTCGTCACTTTGGCTGGATAAATTATTCCATTTTTATTTAAAAACGCTTGAATATTGTCTTTTCTCGAGCTTGTAGATGGTATTAGTTCCTTTTGGCGCGAATGATAAGAGGCGTTGTCCATAACCATTATGCTTCCCGTCGGAATATTTGGTAGAAGTTGTTCTTCGAACCAGGTTTCGAAAAGTTTCGCTGTCATGTCTTCGTGGTAGTCTGCGCTGCAGTTCGCTATATTTTTGGCAGAAAGCAGTAGTGCTCCGTCTACCCATCCGTTTTCAGATCCCGCATGTAGTATTATGATCCGCTTTCCCCGCGACGCCGGTACATTCAGTGAACACGTGGTATTTTCTTTTGTCCAACCTTTATTGATAACATCGTGAGTGTTGTACCAAGTTTCGTCCAAATAAAATATAGATTTATCTAGTTGACGGTACGCCGTTATTTTTTTAAAATAGTCGTCCCGGAGGTTTTTTAACCTCGGGGAAACCATCAACACTTGCCTCCGATTTAACGTCGAGTAGCGATAGCCCATGTCATTTAAAATTTCGTATAGGTATCCTTGGGTATATGGGAATACGGCCCCGTTCTTTGTTAATTCTTGGTAAATCATTGCAACCGTCGGTGAAATTTCTTTTTCATAAAAATCCTTTATGATTCGATCTATAAAATCTTTCGTAAATCCATCAATTCTTGAAAATTTTGGTTTTGTGATTCTTTGTTTGTTCTGATGTTCACCTTGCGCAATCACCCTCTGGACAGTGCTAACACTATATCCTGTACGTTTTACGGAACCGTATAGTCCTGTATCACTGCGCACTTTTTTATACACTTGCAGTACAGTGTGCCGGGCGCCAGAGTCCAAATGACGAAAGCGCTTTTCTTTCACGGTGGCATTAGAGTTTGATTCATTTGTGATCACGCAGTAAAAATGTATGAAACTGTCAAAATTTTTTTCGTGAATTCTGGTTTGGCTCCATAGTAAAAGTTGTTTAGCATGATCTAATCATTAATGGGTTTCTTTCTTGGCTCTACGAGGTGATACATACTGTATATAATTATGCAGTAATTAAGCAGTAGAGTAGGGAAAATATACTATGAATTTTTACTCAGGTGACACTTATAAATATATGGCAAAACAAAAACTAAAACAATTGCAGCAAATAAACTATAAAAAAATATTTCCTTCGTTTCAGATAATGAAGCTGTTTTTGCTAACGATCAGTATCGTGGTGATCGCAGCGCGTCCAGCTGTGGACGTGGAGAAGACAGTTCTACAAGTTCAGAGCATACTACAAGCCAACTCACAGCTGCCCCGCCTTACGAGGCAAGAAATCCTGGAACTACTTCACGACATTAGAGCAGAAGACGCTAAGAGCACCTCCATTTCTAGCGAACAAACCAGCACTGAAAAAGTAACTGCAACAACGCCTTATAGTTCAATAGAAAATGAAATTATTCCTACACATACAACAGTAACACCGGATTCCAAAGACAATATTGTACCAAATGAAAGAGACACGTATGTGTCAGCTTCTGGTCTACTCAAATCTACCATAGAGAGTACGACTAAAGCCCAACCGACCCTAACAGTCGTATTACCATACACGCCACGAGATGGGTCATCTTTGCAGGAACTGTATACAAGACCACCGAGAACAGAAGTCGTTGCATTGCCAAAAACCACTCCAAAACCTTCCTCTAAAAATCTAAAAATTGAACAAACTTTAAGAAATAACCATGATTTAGCATTGGCTAATATACAAGACTTTCCGGCGGAATTACAAGCGTTCCTCGATTCTCATGGTTTGAAAAGTAGCTCCGGAAAAGACCATTTTTTACTTCCTCTTGACGGATTCAAACCCTTACCTCCAGCGAAGATTGTAGACGGAACAGTTCAACTGCCTGAAAATATTCTACTAACGTACGATCTCATCTCACCTGATGTAGAATTTAATTCATCAGCCGCAGTCGAAAATCAGGCCTTAAATAATTATTTATATGAACCTTTACAACCCGAATCTTTTGAATTAGATACATCTGAATCTCAAAAAGTTGTCCTGCCCTTAGATTTGCCAAAAAGTCGTAAAACGAAATCTTCTAACAGCGAACCAAAACCGGTTCTCGATCCTGTTGATTATGATTCAGTCAAAGTGATACCTTTAGGACAAGGGCCCAGTCCGGTCGAAGAAACGAAAGTTATCCTTGGAAGTGAACAAAGTAAAAGACAGACGAATGCCACTAAGGATGCGGATGCCTCGACGACAACAACGACTACCAGCACAGAACTAAAGGACGACTCCGGTGTAGCAGATAATTCGGCATCCTCAGCTGATGCGGACTCGGGTGCATCGATATCCGACTTGGAAGAGTCGTTCGGAGGAGCTGCTCCAGAGAAGCCAGGCGACTCTGAACTTCCACCCCCGAGGAGGAACGGCTTCTACTGGATGGTAGACTGGAACAGTTTCCTTGAAGTAGGGGACGGGGACACAAAAGTGAACATTCGATTCGAGCCGAAACTGGGCGATCCGCAAATGTTCCTGCCCGTCAGCGTGCCGTGATTAGTTTACTAATTGTAATACTGAGTTCTAGTCTGTGGTTTTAATTAGCAAGGATAATTGGGATCGGATAGGATAATTTATATTTCGACATTAATAAGTTGTTCCAAGCTAATATCTTGGAAGTTAACTAATCAATCGTAATGGTTACAGTTTTTATTAGAATAAATCCTGTTCTTGTCGTGCTTGGAAAACTCTCCAATTACGCCCATAATTAGTTTCATACGAGTATTCCAGTTTTATAATTGGTGTGACGAATCAGAAATACTTTCAATGTTATTACTGCATCGGGTTCCCACTTGGCTTAATGAGCTATTTTGAGATGAGTCATAGCGTGACAAGCTAAATAATTTGTAAAGACGTTAAGTAATCAAATAAAAAACAAAATCACTAACTCTTGTAATTATTATAGAAATTACGACAAATACAATTTATGTTCATTTGCTCTTACGTACGTTAGTTAAGAGTTTAGTCATGTAATTAAATAAGTATTTAATAAAAATTGTTAAATTTTGTAAATACATATTTTTGAAATGGTTTGTTTGTTGACACAGCTCATCCCGCCGGCTAGCATAAAGTGTAACTACATTTTGTCGTACCTATGTCGCGTTATGGTCAAAATCACGAAGTATGTCATGACATATATATTTCAGCTTAATCCAGAAATTGTTCTAATATTTTTTTTATATATTTATTTTCAAAACTACATTAATTTAATTCATTTATATACTGGTCTCACATCACAACTTTGCCACATGCAGCGAATGTGTATTGAATAGGTACTGTAGATACGAAAGTATACTGAAAGGAAACTTTATTTTAGTTTCGGAAACAAATATTTATATATTATATAAGTTTTATTCCAAAAAAACAATTATAAATATTTCCTGTTAGAACCAATAATCGTAGGATACGATCGGGTAACAAACAATATCCAATTCCCTACAATAAAATATAATTGATCGTAGTTATTAAAATTAACTTAAATTCTTAGTTTAAAAACACGAGAGTATTTTAAAAATAGTCGTTTTATGGTTTATATAATTTTAATAACTGATAACATATTAATAATAGCGCTTTTGAATAATTACGGAAACCTATACTGAGCATGGCCCGACCCGCTCTTGGCTGGTTTAAACGCTTTGGCTAAATCTGTGTGAGCTAATCTTTTACACGGTAACATTGACATTAGTGCTGGGTTATACAGCGTTCGCGAAAGGCATCTTTCCTGTGGATACATACGAAAGTTAACGGTTCTTGGACATGCCAATTAGGTTTTGACCACATAATGCTTATGAACCAGAAGCCACCTCGGTTTGTAGGTATTCATCCAATAAGATAATTAGGGTTCTAGAGCCCTTAACTTTCATATCTCTACAGGAAAGATTTGTAACTAGATCTCTAACTCTACAAAAATATCCCTTCGTTTAACGGTGAGATGCTAAGATTTTCTGCCACGTGTCAAAAGCAGGTTACTTCCATTACTTTGCAGTCTTAAGGCTGCGAAGTAGTTATAAAATGCCAGTACAAATATCATGTTCAGTCATCGAACAAGTGACAGGGTCTTATTCTGGGTCCAATTTTACGTATTTATAATAGATACCTCTATTATATCAACGTTTCGTAGCAAGTTTGAGAGAAAAACAAATCGTATTTTCCATTCACTGTGCTGGCGATTGGAATGTCTGCTGTTTAAATACAAATATTAACCACCAAATAAAAAGTCATATAATAATTTCCTTTGAGGAAGTTTCCCTTGAGATGCCTCGAAACGAGGTTACCAGGTCAAAGCGTCGAATATTGTGTCTAATGTGGTGTTTGTACGAGTATAGGTATAATATTAATGGGTTTTAAGGAAAACATCGAAATTCTCGTCTCTGCTTTCAATACTAGGTACATTATAAAAATGTATTGAAGAATTTGAAGCAAAACTGGAGCAATTATGTAGATATAATAATCACCAAATAAAAAATTTCAAACCAACCAACGTCAACCGATTTCTCCAAGATCGTATCATCTGTGGTTTCCATCATTGGTTTCCTATCATCAAATCCTACTTTCTGAATGCAAATTGTTGTAAATTAATTAAAATTACCAAAAACCTATAACGTTTGAAGAGATCCTTCGATTTCTCCAAGATCCCATCATCAGACCCCAACTTGGTGCCAAGGGGGCCATCTCGGGGTTATACATTTCGTTTTCGTTCGATTCTCGGAGATATGGGGTAACATAACATACATAAAACAAAACAAATCAGTCGAATTGAGAATCTCCTCTTTTTTTGAAGTTGGTTAAAAAACTAGTCCTAATTGAAAGTATGATAGGGTACGGGGGAGAATGGTCAAATTATAATTTCCAGTAGGTAGCAGTGGGCGTCTATCGGCTGAAAATTATCAATGATCATTCTATATTTAGTTCAATGCTGGACAACGGCCTCTCCTTAGTCTACGAGTATACGCATGGACGCATTAGGAGGTCAATTACCCATAATCGCCACGCTGGACAAGCGGGCTGGCGATCGCAGTAGCACGAAATAGATCTGTGGAAACTCAGAACGAAGTGTTGCCTCTCTTTCGCACCCGTGAATTCGTTCGTAAGTGCGGCAGAAAGGCAACAGTTCGTTCGTAGTTCGTGGCAGTGCCTCAGAAATCGGCTCCCCAGAGGTAGTTGGAGGTGGTGAGTTTATTGCACCGTCTATTCGCAATGTTTTATTTTATAATAATTAATTCATTGAACGCTGCTATTTCATTTGAATCTCGTCCACGTGGTATCAATTAATTAGTGAATATAATAAGCGTTAACGTATACAACGTTTATTTTTAATATTACCTCAAACCTGGTGGTAGGACCTTGTGCAGGGTCCGCTCGGATAGCTACCACCGTCTTACCCGTTAACCTGCTGCGAAATAGTACTGTGTTACTTGGGGGTAAGATAGCTGGTGTAATTACTGGCAACTAAGCCTTCAAATCTGTACTAAAAATAAGTAATGTAAAATATGTTTATTAGAATAGTACAGTCAGCAAATATATCTAACCGACCAAGTTGCTCAAACTTGTACATGCAAACGAATAGAGACTGCTTAGATGCTTGTGAGACCTTAGCCGCTTCGGTATTTCTGATGCCGACTGTACTTATCCTATTCAGCTTATGATGGTCCTGTTTTACACATTTATCGTGCTACGCGTCACTCACACTTGCTTACTTGTTAGAACGCATGGATATAGAATATGGATATGGATTTGACAACGTAATAATAATAGCAAGAACGAAAGGGATGGTCTTATGAAACTTTTTACTAGTGGAAGTGAAAAGGAACGATAATCGTCCGTCCTTATCACTGTGCCACTATTTTTTGTGTGTGTGGCACTTAGATGCTAAGTCTAAGTGCCAGACAAATGCGTTGAATACGTCACTATACGTAGTATCTTCTTAGTAATCTGTGACTATGTCTATCCCTCTTAGTGGCACACTATGTGCGGCCCCTCGTTAGAACGTGACAGCAACGACGACAAACGATTAGACGCGGTACCATCCTAAGCGAGGATCGGATAAACGCCCGTCATTTAAAAACATAACCCTGTTCCCTACAGTAGAGACTTCCTTATCTTATGATGTTAACATATTTTATTTTATTTGATATTTTAGAATTACACTAACACAAATTATCTATTTTAGGAGATCCCAGCTCTTTTTTACTTATATTACATATCATGATTGTGACCAATAAACAATTTAAGTAAATTAATATACGACTATAGCGCAATCCCTCTCATATGAGAGAAGGCCTGTGCCCAGCAGTAGTGGGACATTATACACATAGGTTAAAAAATTAAAATATACGCGATATATATAATCCATTTAAATCGTTTTATTTTATAAATAATTATCGTGGTAACCGAAGAAGATATTACTATACACTCTATACATCGATTTTCAATATAAAAAAAATCGTTTATTATGGGTCACAAATTCACAATCATGGTGTGTATACGTAAATTAAATAAGAGTTGAGATCTCCTAAATACATACTTTGTGATAATTAAAAAAATATCTTATGAAATAAAATAAGTTAACATCATAAGATAAGGAAGTCTCTACTGTAAAGAACAGGATTATGTTTTCAAATGACTGGCGTTCGTCCAATTCTTAATAATAAGCCTACTGTAGGCTTAGCACAGGATTAGTGCGACAATATGTCGCCGCGAGATAGATTTTCCATCTTTTACTAACCATATGAATAAAAGATGGATGGATAGTCTATAAGATGGAAAATCTATCTCGCGGCGACATATTGTCGCACTAATCCTGTGCTAAGCATCACTAAGCATACAGGATGAGGTAGCGTATAGCGGATCGTGACGTTGCCCGCACCCGTGTGTTCGTTCCGCTGAAACTGATGACCGGAGATTTGTAACTTCGGCCTACTTGCTGCGATCAGAACATCTTGCCCTGATTTAGGGAGCCTGTGATAGCACTGATAGCGGTTTAATTTATAAGGGTCGATCGCAAAAAAGATGTATATAGTTATGGACTTAATCAAAATAAAAATCGAAATTATCGCGGCAATTGTGTTACGAAAGTTAATCATAAAACCATGTGGTATACTCTGTCCAACAAATTTTGGCAGTAGTAAAGCGAGCAAAATTATTTTAATTTAAATTAAAAGATAGTTATAGGTTCGTATAGTCCATCGCTCGCAGAAATTTTGAATTTGTCCTTTTTCAGTGCCAAAAGTTATTAGTTAGACAAAAATTCACAAAAATTATGATTGTAAATTATGTTTTTATTAAAGGCCTTTAATTATGTAATTTTTTTTTGCAATCGACTCTTTTTTGGCCAGTGAGTGGATAGAAAGGCTCAATGGAAGGGATGAATTGATAAAGGTACCTACTAGAAAGAATAAAAAAATGAAACAGTAAATTAATTGAGAATATTAAAAGAATTACTACGAGAGATCGGCATAAGGTGAAGGACTTTAATAATACAAGTCATGAAATAAAACTATGGGCGACCCCGCAGACCACGAACCCTGTAAATTGTTCGAAACGTCGGAATGAAGTTAAAGTTAATTAGGTACGCGAGTTTATCCGTTTTCATAGTTTTATTCCATGTGTAATCTTCGCGGTAACCGAAGAAAATATTAAATACACGTAATTTTTAGTCATCACAACATTAGCCTACAGTACAATGCTGGACATATGCATGCATCTCCTGTAAATCTTGTAACCTTTAAGTACCTATATATTACGTATCGACGCATTACCGACCCAGCCTTAAGCCCATAATGCAAGCTGGCAGGCTTCGTAACACAAAAAATATTTTGTTTTCATTAAAGGCCTTTAATTATAACCAGGGTTTGGATAAGTATCTCGTAGCACGGTAAGACGTTAGAGAAATATGGAGCCGATTTTAACATAGAAGTCAACTCATACATACTCACATAGGTACTCCTTCCAAAAGTTGATTATAAACAAAAAAATATATACTACTAGCCTGCCCGGCGTACTTCGTATCGCCTTATACCTGGAGGCGCAAAACATGGGGCAAGGCAAAGAAGTGACCATTTTTACTTGACTCAATTAAGTAGCTACATCATTCATTACATTTTAGCGTACCTATTTAATATACACATACCTATTGAAGAGATAAGATGACTTACGTTTTTCCTCTTGTGGCAATCATCCGGTTAATGCGTTGTTTTAGTTACTAACTGTAATACTTTAAATTGCTTTTGAAACCAATTTGGAGTTTTTTTACCATTCATTTAAAATACACCATTTAAGCTAGTTTATTCCAACTACAAAAATATGCTTGTCAAAACTCAAAACACAAATCACAGCAACAACAGGCCTACTACCGCGAAAATCGAAATTCGTAAATTTCGAGGATTTTTCCCTGTCACTTAGACGAATGCGTCATTAGAGTGAGAGAGACAAATCCTCGAAATATACGAATCTCGTTTTTCGCGGTAGGGCCGCAGTTGACAACGTCTAACAGATTTTTTTTCTGTTATGACAGCTCATTCTCATTCATTTCATTTCAAGCATAATTTTTTAGCCGCATTACCTGCATACACTGGCTCCAGTTTTGCGATACGAATCGGAGCCAGTGTGACATCCACCTAAGGCACTGGCCTGCTACCGCGAACATCAAAGTTCTCAAATTGCGGGGATTTGTCTCTGTCACTCCAACGAAGGCGTCATTAGAGTGACAGAGAAAAATCCCCGAAATTTGCGAACTTCGATGTTCGCGGTAGCAGGCCTGGTCTCACCGCGAGCTTTCCGTCACCGAATGCACTAATCCCAAAACGTACTAATAGTCAATAAACTCTAATTTCATAATCACCTCTTGTCATAAGAAACTAGTCCCATGTTGCCATAATCCCAAAAAACACCCGTTGTTGATACACACCGGGACCATTGCGAACTACTCCCAAAATAAGCTGTTCCCAAAATACCCTAAAATTTCTTCTACTGAAAGTGTCGAAATGCTGTAGTTACATAATACACTGTTGCCAAAATACACTTTTCCCAAAATACCCTAAAATTTATATTCTATTGAAAGCGGCCAAATAGGTACTCTAGTTTCATAATCTACTATTCCTAAAACACTCTCAAGGATCCTGATCATATCATGATCACATTCTTTGGTCATATTTTAGCATTTTTATTTTACCACTTTGTCCACATGATTAATGTGTAATTTGGTACAAATATTCATAACAAATTACCACTTTCTAGTGCTAGTGGTTACTGAGAATAAGCGAGGACGGACGGAGAGACAGACGACATGACGAAACTATAAGGGTTTCTTGTTAGTTTACTACGGAACCCTAAAAAACGATTCATATTGAGTAGAAAGAGATGTCATATACCTCAGCTAATATCTAGCTATTGACTGGTCTTAGTGTAGATATAATATAGTGTGTCTTATTATGTATTTTCTGTTTCTGTTTTTATTATACGATGAAATAAATACCTAACAATACAATACGATTAAGCCCTGGCCTGTGAATACGATGCAAAAAGATGACCAAAGAATGTGATCATGATATGATCAGGATCCTTAAGAGTGTTTTAGGAATAGTATAGATTATGAAACTAGAGTACCTATTTGGTCGCTTTCAGTAGAATAAAAATTTTAGGGTATTTTGGGAAAAGTGTATTTTGGGAACAGTGGATTATGTAACTAGAGCATTTCGACACTTTCAGTAGAAGAAATTTTAGGGTATATTGGGAAAAGCTTATTTTGGGAGTAGTTCGCAATGGTCCCGGTGTGTATCAACAACGGGTGTTTTTTGGGAATATGGTAACATGGGACTAGTTTCTTATGACAAGAGGTGATTATGAAATTAGAGTTTATTGACTATTAGTACGTTTTGGGATTAGTGCATTCGGTGACGGAAAGACCGCGAGCTACTAAGCTATGAACTATCGGCTATATACACGAACAAAAGATACGCACTCCTGTTTAAATAAAAGAGACACGGCGATACTCGCCCGGCGGTGATAGCTGATAGTATCGAAAGAATCCGCTCATAAATATGTTACGATGTTCTTATTACACAGAATTAGAGTGCATTGGGACATAGTTTTGAACATTTTTGTGCACCTTATTTTGTCTTTGACTGTACAGATTACCTGTCATATTAATCTGAGCATGTGTCGCATTAATATGTAATCAACTGAAACGCAAAACGTTTTCCTTATATTTTGACAGTCATCGAAAAGAGTACCGTACTGTCAAACTATACTTTTCTCTCTTTCACTTTACGTGTGACGTCACAGAACTGTCATCGTATTTGCTTGCGGCTTTTTACTCATTTATTTGCAGTACGCTTAGCACATGATTGCTGCGACAGTATGTCGCGGCGAGTCAGATTTCCCGTCTTTTACTAACTAAAGAGGGACGGATACTACGGATAGTCTATCTCGCCGCAACATGTTGTCGCATTAATCATCTGCTAAGCCCTTTGAGGATTTAGTAATGGAGTCGGCTTCATATCGTTTCCCCTCTGCCAAAGACTTTGGCCAAGAATTTGTACATTAACCAAACCTGTTTATAAAAACTATTTCATTAATCGATTCTTCGCAGTCTTGTAATCGTTATGTACCCGTAACAAGCTCCGTCAAAATGCCTGTATGTGCTATGTATGGATTCAAAACTCGTTCAAATACATCATGTATACAAAATATGCGATACCCTTTCATATCTTGCCTTTATTTGTTTATATTACAACATTTTATTACATAAAATTGTTCAAGAAAATCAAGTACCAGGGAATCGATAGCAAAATCGGTTTCAAAAATATCGCACACAATTCGTATTTTCATTTTTAACTGATGGAGAAAGTTTGACATTTATTTTATTCTCGTATTTAAGGTTAATAAGGTCTACCCATCTTTAAATTTTGTAGGAAATATCAGACTTAGTGAATCAAGTAAGACAGAAGACTCTGCCTTGGTCTAATGTTAAGCTTATAATGTAAGCCAATAAGGTTGAATATTTATTGCGCTTATTTGGAATACGTATTACGCGCGAAAATACATAGTGATGTGAACGTTACTCTTTATGACACAATGTCGAGAGTAGGTATAAAATGTCGAGATACGGACACTTGTGTTTACGTATATTAGTGTTCCACAATAAGTAAATAAAAACACAGTCTTATCGAATTCAATAACTTCATTTTCACAAGTGCTACTTAAGGCTAGTTGGACCTATATTATAAATTGTATTTAGGTACTTACTAAAATATCACTACGGAATATCAATATCACCGGCCTTATTGCAAAAACTTGTATGTATACGCACCTACGCACCTTGTACCTACACACTTGTATTCAAATTGTATCCTTACGAGTATTCACAATTAAGCCTCAGTGAGTTTTACCCCAGCTAACTAAAACTTTCTTACTACAACAAAATAAATAATACTCGTATGTACACTCGTATGGACATACATTGTTTTCTTTCACAACCGCTAATTAATATTATTTATTAAATAATATAATTGATTTACGGATTTCGCAATGCACGTGATTGACCGAGACTTTCCTTACAGTTACAGCCTTCGTAGTCAAAGATCGCGATAAACGAAAACATAATCAATTGAAGTAGGTTAATGGCAAGACATTCAGGCGGTTTTGTATTAAAATTGGTTGATTAATTAATAACTGTTACTAATTGTCTGTTTACTTTTATTTAAATACTCAAAACAACAATATATAGTACCAAGGTGCACGTCAATCTATGACGTTTAGAAAAATATATCGATACGATAATCTTCAGACACTTGAAAGCCATATTAATCGGTTCGATTACACCTACGTGGATAGTTTGAAATTGTGTCCGCATAGAAATTTTACTGTATTAGAGTGATAATTTAACTTAGTGTTGTGGTATTGTTTAAGTGTGCGTGAGTAGTAACGAGAAGAAGAAATGCATTTGTAGTTAGATCGTTTACATGTGTGCTACCTCGTCCCCCTCGGAAATTGGCAGAATGTTTTGTTAGGAAAGTTATAGCGATACCGTCTCCCCATACTAAATCCTCAAAGGCTAAGCCTACTGTTTTGGATTTATGATCGACTTAAAAGAGGTTGTTATGAACTTTAATGACTGGCCTTTTTCTATGCTCATTTATTTTTGAAGCCTTGGATTTGCTCATATATTTATGAACTCAACTGTACAATTTTGAAATAGAAAAATTTAAAATAGAACCATTATTTTTTATTTCGAAGTAAAGAAAATAATTCTGAGCTTACAACCTATTTAAACATTCCAGGACGCTTAGCCAAGTTGCCAATCGCTAACGCTTGGTAGCGTATCGTAGTTTTCCCTCTCTGTCACTCTTTCATATTAGTGCGATAAAGACAGTTAGCTGCCTTTCGTTTACGATTGACGATTAAGCGTTAGCGATTGGCAACTTGTCTAAGCACCCAGATTTCAAATTCCGTGTCTTCCCTCTCAATAGAATAGTACCGATATATTGAAATAGGCCGACAACTCCGAATTATTTTCTTTATGCTGGCTCCCCACAAAGGGCCATCATGGTCATACGGGACGTAGCTATACAGCAGAACGGGATGGCAGTATTAGTCATAACTGCGTCCCTTATCATCGCTCATCGGCTCATAGTGAGGAGCCAGCATAAAAAAAATATTCGGATTTGACAACCATTTCAATATTACGGATTTAAAATTCCGTGTCTCCCTCTCATTCGAATAGCGAGAGAAACGATAGTGAAGTTCAAATGAAACAGCCTCCATGTGTAATACGTCCACGCCTTCAAGTCTATGCTATTGTCCTACGCGAGAGTTTATATATATATATGAAAACTATTTAAATAGGTCCCAATAAAAATAAGTCTGACGTTGACACATCGAGACTTTGAGAGGTTGTCATTTATTGTAAACAAATCGTTAAAATTTTTTTTGGTATTTTGTTAACTATTTTAAGTGTTACGGATATATTTTGCCGACTCAAAATTAATATTTTTTTATGCTTATCAACTCACTACAGGTTTAATTTGAATTCATTAATGTTATTTTTCGTGTTGTCACATTGTGTCAAAACGGAGGTCACGCACAATTTGTATGGGAAAAAAGAATCACTGTTTTCTAATTATCATCACAATATTTACGTGTTTTTACACTGTTTAAACCTTCCCTAGACCTCCACAAACATTTCAATACCAAGATAAGGTAGATCCGTTCAGCCGTTCTCGAGTTTTAGCGAGACTAATAACGCACAGCAATTCATTTTTATTTATATAGATATTTTAAATTAATTAATTTTGGCCGTGTGGTGACGGCCAGTAAGAATACATTTGCCACCACCCCAACTCCTCCTTCGTGTGTCGTAAGAGTCGACTAAGGGATTAAAGTGTTACTGAACCCGGTTGTTTTGAAAAAATAAACATAAACTATTTCTATTCAGATATCGTTTGTGTAGGTCTTAAGAAGTAAATGTCTCTAAGAAACGGTGACGTCACGGACGGTAACATACACTGACAAGCTCGTGCTTTTTTTTATCACTATCCCGAACAGTTTAGTAGTTTGATGCAATATAAGTTATCGGTGTGTTTACTGTTGTGCTCTGAACTTGTGCGAGTGTGCGCAGCCTGTTGCGCGCTTGTGCTAGTGCCATTTGATAGGGTTTATTTAGCCTATATCATTGTGTGACTTTTTTTGTGTAGTGGGTAGGAGTGGAATGTAAACAAACATTTAACAACTGACTATTTTATTAATACCACTGGATTTAAATATCTACAAAATAAACTTAATTAACTTTTAAAACATTTAAATTGGGCATTCAAACAGTGTTTCTTACTTACTACATTTTTACTTTAATTTCGCCTAGACTATCATTTACACTCGCGCCATCTCTCGGTAATCTTAGGAACTAACAACTGTGTCGATCAATCGTGAGGACAATGGTTAGCTGTGCAGCGGCTTGCGGTAAACCGCTGGGGTCGACAGGTGTCGCTAAGTGCACCTGCAACCTTGTCTATCATAAGACCTGTGTAGGTTTGGGGGTCAATGCCCGTGTCAGCTCTAACTGGGTATGTCCCGTATGTAAGGCGGCGGCCCCTCGGCATGACAACACCGACACGCCGGTGAAGCCCAGCGGGGCCTGCGAGGACGACGCGCCGCTCGACATCGCCGAGCAGTTGCGCTTGCTACGGGTCGACTTCGCCTCCGTGCGTGACGAGGTCGTCGGTCTGCGCCGCGAGGTGGCGGGGCTGAACGGCCTGATCGGGAGTATCGCCGGCCGCCTCGACGCCGTCGAGGAGAGGGTCAGGCGTCTCGAGGAGCGGCCCGTGGCCACCGCCGACGGCGAGTTGGCGGCGACCGTCGCCGACTTGAAAGTACAACTCTCCGACCGCGAGCAGGACCTCCTCCTCGGCGACGTGGAGATCACGGGAATCCCGGAGCAGCTGGCCGAGTCCGCATCACACTTGGTCTGCCTAGTAGCCACGAAGCTCGGCGTCGAGCTCGACTCCCGCGACATAGTGTTCGCGGAGCGGGTGGGCGCACGCCGCCAGCGGGAGGTTGCGGCGGGACCGGGGAGCCCGGCGGGTGACGCGGAGGGTGCCGCCGGGCGCCCGCGGCCGCTCGTCGTGCGCCTGGCGAGGCGCGGACCGCGTGCGGACCTGCTGCGGGCGGCGCGCGTGCGGCGCGGGGCGGACACACAGGACTTCGGCCTGCAGGGCGGCCCGGCCAGATTCTACGTGAATGAGCGACTCACGAGACAGAACAGGTCGCTCTTTTACCTGGCTCGGCAGGAGTGTAGACGGTCGGAATGGCGTTACCATTGGACGAAGGACGGCCGAGTCTACGTGCGACGCGACAAAGACTGTCCCGCGCACCGCATACGGACGGAGGCTGACATCGGCAAGGTTTTTCCCGGTCCGGCTGGTTGCTGAGTCACGTTCATGTCGGAAATGTGCTATTGGCGTTAGTTTTAGGGCTCTGTAATTTATGTATATTTTTAAACTATTATTTTAAACTTTTTAATAGAGTATATCTTTTTCAACTGCTACATCCGTACTACTACTTCTTTTTAGGGGCAACAAAAAATATTATTTGTCATGATAATTGGTTTGACAGATATTGTTCTAATTTATTTATGCTTAATTCACAAAAGTTTCAATCAAATTTTCTATATATCGATCAATTAAATCAACAAAAGTTTCAATCTAATTTTCTATATATCAATCAATTACATCATCAGCTTTGGTCTAAAATTATACTTAGTCACTATATATTATTATTACATATTAAATTATATATTATAAGTCACTTAAGATAAGTTTGTTCAATGCGGGCTCCTTAGGCACGAACCATGACGACTTCATTGCGGCGGTTGTTCGGTGGGATGTCGACGTCCTGGCTGTCAACGAGACGTGGTTGCGTCCTGGGCAGGACGAGAGGGCGCCAGTAGTCCCCGGGTACAGGTTGCGTCATACACCTCGACCACAAAGTACTCGATCACGCGGTGGGGGAGTTGGCTTTTATATTAAGCGTGGAGTGAACGTACGCACTTGGTGTCACCCTGTCGATCCGATACATGGTAGCGTCGAGCAAATGTGGCTGACCTTGACCCTCAACGGAAAGAAGCTTGTAATTGGAACCGCATATAGGCCGCCTTGGATGGACACTGATTTATTCTTCGACGCCATTTCAGATACAGTTAGTTCGATTCCTGAATTTGATCATATAATTATACTAGGAGATTTCAATATTAATTTATTAGGTAATGACATAAAAGTAGCTAAATTAAAAAATTTCTTAACATGTTTTCAATTGTCGCAATTAGTGTTAGAACCAACTCATTTCACTGATACAAGCCAGACCCTAATAGACATAGTATGTACAGATTTGCGAGCAAAACAAATAAGTGTGGATCACGTGGGTTCGCTCTACGGGCATTGTTTTGTAGTTTGTGAATTTAATATCAAATTTGAGAAAGTAAAGCCATTTCAAGTATCTTTCAGGCCTATAAAAAATATAAATATGGAAAGCTTTAACTCAGATTTGCAAGGTGTGAGATGGGACTTAATATCACGGTTAACGGATGTTAATGACATGGTGACAGCGTTCAACTCGGTTATTATTAGTTTGTTTGATTTACACGCACCAGTTAAGTCAGTAAGAATTAAAGAACGCTCTTACCCGTGGATCACTGACACAATCAAATCAATGATGCGACTGCGTGACAAAGCAGCAGCAGACTACCACAAAAGCCACTGTGAAGTTAAAAAGAAGTATTACAAAGACCTGAAGTCTGTCGTCATCAAAGCCTTGTACTCAGAAAAAGCATGTTATTTCAAGCAAAATATAAACAACAAAATTCATGAACCAAAATCATTGTGGAAAAACCTTAAAAGTACTCTGACACCTAGAAAGGTTACTGAATTACCTTCTTCATTTAACGATCCAGCAATTATAAATAATCATTTTTTAAACGTACCTGGTAACTCAAAAATAACTATATCGTACCTAACTTTTTATGAATTTAATAGATACTGTGATAGCACATTTCATCTACAACCAATTAGCTTAGATCATTTAATAAAAATTGTTAGAACACTGAAATCAAATGCTGAAGGCTGCGATGGAATTAATCTAACCATGTTAATGTCAACTTTTCCATATTCTATAGAGGTTATTAAAGACATCGTAAATCAGTCTATTATTACATCTACATTTCCTGACCAATGGAAGTTAGCAATAGTACAGCCACTGCCAAAAATCACAAATCCTACAGAGTTAAAAGATCTACGAGCTATAAGCATCTTACCATGTCTCTCAAAAATTTTGGAAAAGGCTGTGTGTTCTCAACTAAATGCTTACCTTGAAAGTAACAATATACTGCCAGATGCCCAGTCAGGTTTTAGAAAGGGACGAGGCACAGTAACTGCTTTACTTGATGTCACAGACAATATCTTGAATGCTCAGGATCAGGGAATGTGTACTTTTCTGGTACTTCTGGACTTTTCCAGGGCATTTGATTGTCTTAGTATTGACTTGCTACTGTCTAAATTAAGTTATTATGGATTTGATAGTGCCACGCTAAAATGGTTTGACAGTTATCTGAGTTACCGATATCAGTATGTGAAACTAAGTTACAGTGACGGTTCCTCAAGTAATTCAGATAAAGCACATCTCCACAGAGGCGTTCCGCAGGGGTCGGTGATCGGCCCGATTCTGTTTATATTATATACCGCTGATGTAGGGTCCCACATCACACATTGCAAATATCACATCTATGCGGATGATATACAAGTATATATCTCCTGCAAACCGGCAGAAGTTGACAATGCAATAGCAAAACTTAACCAGGATCTTTCACTAATAGCGTCCTGGGCAGAAAATAACTGCTTGGTTCTTAATCCTGATAAAACAAAGTACATGGTCTTTGGTACTAAGCAGAGGTTGGCTGATCTTAACCCTACTTACAATATTATGTTAAGAGATCAACCCATAGATCGAGTATATGAAGCACGAAACTTGGGTCTCTTACTGGACAGTGATCTCCGCTATGAGAAGCACATTGCTAGTTCTGTTAGCAGCTGTTTCTATAAACTTAAGATTTTGTATAGAATTAGGCCATTTATTAGTACAGATATGCGTATTAATTTAGTAGAATCACTGATTATTTCCAGGCTGAACTATGCAGATGTAGTGTTTGGCCCGCGCCTTTTAGCAAAAACGAAAAGACTTGTTCAACGAATTCAAAATGCTTGTGCTCGCTTCTGTTTCTCCATTCCGTTGAGGGCCCATGTCACACCATTTTTAAATAAACATAAGCTCTTGAAAATGCACCATCGTCGTAAGCTACATCTGGCTTGTCTTGTTTTTGGCGTAATAAAACACAAGTCTCCACCATATCTTTTTGACAAGTTGTCTTGCGCTAGGTCACACGGAAGACGGAACTCGACCATCCATTTGTTGACACCCAGGCATGCCTCGGCAGCTTTTCGAGGTAGCTTCCGCTATGCAGCGTCAAAGTGTTGGAACACCATACCCCCGCCGATCAGGAGCCTGCAAGCCGTCAAATCGTTTAAATTTAAACTAAAAACCTTTATGCTCCAACACCAGCTAGGGCAGGAGCCCTTCAAGCATGACACAAGCTGTATTTGAGGAGAGATTTTGAAACTTTTGTTTGAATTATTAGAATTGTATCTTAAAAGAAAATTGTTGTAGATTAGGATATTTATAATTTAATAGTACTCACCTTTCTGTTATGCTCCATCCATGTCCAGCGAGATATTATGTATTTTAGTATAAGTAGTTGTTCATCTTATTCAGTTGGCACGCATTCTTAGCACCTCACATATTTGTAGTTTTGTTTAGTGTAAGTAAATATTTAATGTAATAATATAGGTAATCAATCATTTTATTGTTTTGTCACAAATATAGATGACCCATGATCTTGTACTTGTAATTTAAGTGCTATTATGTGAACCCCGTGAGCAGAACCGACCATGCTGGCCGTCAAATGTTGCTAATGTCAGTGTCAGAAGTGTCAGTGTCAGGGGATGCGTTCCAAAATTATAATTTAATTTAACAGTGCGACGTTTCAGTGTATCTTATGTTATTGTATTGTTTAATATTCTGTTTCCATTTCTGTATTTTAATTTATGTATTTAAGTATGTGTATTAGAATAAGTGTCAGACGTGCGTGACCTCACAAACGGCCCCAATGGAAGACCAGCGCTGGGCTGTAATTACAGGCCCCAGCTTTATGCTGAATTGGGGACCGTTTTGTGGCATAATTTGTTTCTTGTCCTTTTAATTGTGTATCTTGTAAAGTCTTACCTATGTGTCACAAATAAATATTTTTTCTTTCTTTCTTTCTTTTCTTTCAAACGTAATGTTTAAAATGAATGGAATTCATTGTTTTCACGTACTTAAATTTATTTTACTAGGTGTTTATTGTGTAAATGTTAAGAAAAAAAAAATTTTTTTTCGTATTTATCAGCGCAGTTTCCTTATTATCAAAATCAATGACATGGTTCCTAAGAACAAATCTTCTTATGTCTTATAGTTTCAGACTTTCCCATACTGACCGATTTGAATGGGCCACCCGGTATAGGAGACCCTCCAAGCGACATACGTAACCCGACAGGAAAATCGTTACAAAAAACTTCGTAAGGTTAGGGCTGTTTTGAGATCGGAAGAGATCGTTCTTTAACGATAAGGCCGATTTTGTTCACCTCTTTCCAACATGTACTGTACTGATACTCCACGAGAGCAAATCCGACCGACGCCGACGCCATTGATTCCGCGGGAAGTTCAATTCTGCCAGCTCGCTCGGATGACAGGTGAACTGTCATCGTGAGGCCCCGTTCCGAATGCCGCTAACAGATTCGGGCATCCTGACCTCAATCTTCGCCCACAAAGACAATTTTCGCCTTTTGCCTAAGTATTTGAATTGCATCGCGATGTCCATGGGCAATGGTAGTGACATGGTTCCCTGAGAACCGACCAAAATTAATTTGGATGCGTAACCCGCACGAAAACCAGTCTTTAAAAGGCATATATTATAATCTAAAATCAGTTGGCTTCAACCCATTTGCTTTTAAATAGGTATAACACTTATGCTTATGATTTCATGTGATAATGAAGTTATGTTGTATCGCGACTACACTGCCAATCCCAAGCTTGACAATTACTGCGCATAACAGTTATCATCATCATGATTAGTTATTCAGTTTAATAAATTGACTAACTTGGAAGTGCCACTTCTCATAATTATTACCTTTTTTTACGAGTGAAAAACCACTCTCAAGGGTTTGATAGGTATTAGGTGTCACATATTCCGTTGCTATTCATTAAATATTTAAAAGCAGATACTGTTCTAGTACTTAATAAAACATGGAATGGGCTCACAGTTCTCCTCAGTATTGCATATGACTGGTGCTAGAAATAGAGCCAGCTTTGAAGAACGCGCACTCGCTCAGCGCAGCTCGCCGAAGCACAGGCTGGTCGACAGACACAACCTGGCGTCCATGAGCCTCCTGTCTCTGAATGCAGGTCACGATAACAATTTACACATTGCAATCAGCGCTGTAATTTATATTAATCTTTAACAGTCCTCACTAATATTAGGAACATTTGCCCTTTTTATGAACAGCACCAACGTTGTAATGGTAATATCAGCATTACCCTCTTTACACACTTTGACACATTAACATCATACACTACTTGCACTAGTTGAAATGACTGTAGTGAACAGGCATTTTTAACTCAGCCGTTTACATGTGTCAAATTACAACATTTCTCTCTCTGTCATTGTTAAGTCCTTTAACCAATTATAAACCAGACGGTTGTAAGCATCACATTGTTTGTAATTGGTAATAGGAAGCTAAGATACAATTTTATCTCACCATTTCCATCTTCTTTACCGTCTCTACGTCAACCATATACCATCAACACGAAGTACCTCGCAGGTAGCACCGCAGCACGGTGTTGCCTTCCACCCCAGCAACGTGCACCCCAAAGCATTTTCTCCAACGTCCCTTAATTTCGCTAGGGGTCAATTTTCGTGTACATGTAACACACAATTACTCTCATTAGGGTTTACGTTTACAGCATAGTCATTAATTAACGTCACCGCCGACAGGGCGTCGTGAACAGAATATCACTACCAAAAGTAGTGAACAGGACATCACCGCCGACAGGGCGTCGTGAACAGAATATTACTACCAAAAGTAGTGAACAGGACATCACCGCCGACAGGGCGTCGTGAACAGAATATCACTACCAAAAATAGTGAACAGGACATCACCGCCGACAGGGCGTCGTGAACAGAATATCACTACCAAAAATAGTGAACAGGACATCACCGCCGACAGGGCGTTGTGAACAGAATATCACTATCAAAAGTAGTGAATAGGACATCACCGCCGACAGCGCGTCGTGAATAGAATATCACTACCAAAAGTAGTGAACAGGACATCACCGCCGACAGGGCGTCGTGAACAGAATATCACTACCAAAAATAGTGAACAAGACATCACCGCCGACAGGGCGTTGTGAACAGAATATCACTACCAAAAGTAGTGAACAGGACATCACCACCGATAGGGCGTTGTGATCACTAATTACGTCACCGCCAGAGGCACCGTGATCACTAATTACGTCACCGCCAGAGGCACCGTGACCACTAAATACGTCACCGCCAGAGGCGCAGTGACCAGTAAATACGTCACCGCCAGAGGCGCCGTGACCACTAAATACGTCACTGCCAGAGGCGCCGCGACCATAGCTTACTCAGTCTTCATACGTCACACGTTGATTGCTGCATCTCAGCCCATGTCGCCACCAATCGCAGCTAAATCCATCGCGCTGCTGCCATGCAGTAGTCAGTTCGACCGCACTGCCCCGCTAGCCGCGTCAGTTGCATATTTCGACAGCCACAACATGCCAACATGCCACTCTCAGCTCAGACTCGATTATCTGAAAACAAACTAGAGGCAGTAATTTGTGTCAAGCAATCATGTAACTCAGTCTCCATCACATTAGACAGGTTCATGTTAGCCTTTAGCTTCTCAAACACATTGTTAACCCTTGGTCAGAATTAAGTGAACAGTGTTCTGTCGACTTGTTATAATATAGCTTAGGTCATCGTCGCTATGACCACACTGTGACATACCATAGTAAATGAACACAAATGCCATATTCTCAATGTCTAGCCAACCCGACATTGTAGCCATGAATAGTGGATTTAACTCCTTCTAGGACCTCCACAACGCGTGCACGCCACGTCATGCACAGCATTCATTATTAAGCTTGTAGAACTCAGAGCATTACTTACGTTTAGTTTATTGCTTCATCAGCCTTACGAATATAGGTTTGATACAGTTTGTGCAACCATCTCATACAACTATGTAAGTTCCTGGCGACCGCAACAACGGGTCACATCGACAGCATCAACAACAGTCTGCTTCCGCATACAGCTGTCCCAATTTGTTTACCTTACTAGATCAGTACAGCTTGCCAAACTTAAGCATGCTTGCATATCTGAAAACAGACTACAGCAGTATTCGGTTCATGCAATCATGCCGGCCGGTGATATCATCAGCCATGTGGTGACGGCAGTAAGAATACATTTGTCACCACTCCAACTCCTCGGGACCAGCAACAGTCGACCAAGAGATTGAAGTGTCATTAACCATTATTTGACAAAAGATTCATGATGGGCAGCAGCATCATCACAGTAGACACACCACTGTGACCGCCAATCCGCCCGCCCAGCGTAGCGATCATGGGCACCCACCTCCCAATATGTCCATAGGCATAGCCAATAGGAGAGGGCCATGTCCAGCAGCGAACTATCATAGGCTGATGATGATGATGATGAGTCATGTAATGAGACATGTATTGTCTTATGTTAGTTTTCAACCATCCAGTTATTGTCTTATGTTAGTTTTCATCCGTCCAGTTATCTTTCGTTCAAAACTGTTCAAAACTATGGTAACTCAAAGGCATTCATGTAATTATGTAGAACTGAGTTTTATGCTGCTTCATGCCATTATCTATATTATGTAATACATAATATTCCCAGTAACGAATACAGTCACAGAGTCACGGTTTCATTTATGCTATTAATAGCTCAACAATACAATTCTAGGAAACTTCCAAATACCAATTATAAAATCCAATGATATTGGCTCAATCAGTTAGTATCAAATCATCCTGCATGAGACTAGCATGCCACTTATATATATTATATTTTTATTCAAGTGACAATTCATTTACTATGACAGTTACCCAATACTATAGTGTAGTAACAAACCAGTACTAGTTATAGTACCTATTAACAATCATGGCTTGGCTAATTGTAACATACACTAGATTGTTTTCATGATGCGATGTTGCTGATTGTTTAGTTTATATTCTGTTACTCACAACAAACAAACAAAAAACCACACAAAGCCTACATTCATAGAACATAGGTGTACTAGGTTTAAGTAGGCACTACCTAAGTTGCCACAATTTCTTCACTTATTTTGTCTTTACATTCAAATAAAACATGTGAAAACACAATCATATCTTATGTAAAAGGACTTTTAAGTGGATTCAAATAAGAATTCATTGCAAATGACTAATTTCTTGTCAAGTGCTAGGTATAAGTAACACATTTTCTTACCGAAACTATTCCAGTAGAATATCTGTACCTACTTAGGCACTATTGCTAAACTGTAAAATATTACCGGCAATCACGATTACAGCTGAATTGCCACGGATATGGTAACTTACCAGTCTTATTATTATTACCAACACTGTCGATTTCTTATCATATCACTTCTCAATACGCCAGTAGGCATTTTCACGATCTTTTCATCTCACCGTATTTTATATCACAAAATAATTGAATTAAGCAATTGAATACGAGTGGCTATCCAAAAACTCAGTGATTGGTATCAACGAGTAGATACGCGTCCGTGGTGACGCTAGCACTTAAGGTTGTATTTTCATACGAAAATCTTCCTTTACGGCCAAATTACTTCGTGAGCATGATTATCAATAATCACTTCTGAAACTGATAGATAAAAGCACCGAGTCTTTGGATAACACTTTATTTCTAATTAAATCCGCGAGAGCAAATCCGACCGACGCCATTGATTACGCGGGAAGTTCAATTCTGCCAGCTCGCTCGGATTACAGGTGAACTGTCATCGTGAGGCCCCGTTCCAATTGCCGCTAACAGTACTCAGATGTCAGTTGAGTAGTGTCTACGAACAAATAAAACATGGAAGCCGCACGCCATACTAAAATGCCTTTCAAAAACGGTCCTGAATTTTAGTTGACAAGTGTCACCCCCAGTTCAATGCATCACGGCAATGAATTTGAATGTCAACCTATAAAAACTTAAACCGCCATTTAAAAATAGTTGTGATTAGTCCATCAAAGTTTTGATTGGCGATATTCAATAAACATTTGTCAAAGATGTTGCGCCGAAATATGCGCGGTGTCACAAAAAGCGCTATGTCCTGCCCATCTTGGCACAATTGAACAATCGGTTTTGGGGAGTGTATACTGTAGGTTCCGAAAATCGTTATTTCCTAATTGCAGTTAATACCATTCGCATTATTTCTCATTTTATATTTTTCTCGTAATCTTCCTTTCCCTATAGCAACTTTAGTCATTCGCATATTTTTCCATTCTTTTTTTTAATGAAAAGCCTATTTTCCCGGTATGTTTTGTAACCATTCGCATATTTTTCCATTCTATTTCTTTATGAAAAGCTTATTTTCCCGGTATATTTTGTAACCATTCGCATATTTTTCCATTCAATTTTTTTATCAAAAGCTTATTTTCCCGGTATGTTTTGTAACCATTCGCATTATTTTCCATACATTTTTTTTATTAATAGCTTAATATCCCTATATGTTTTATGACCAGCCGCATAATTAAATAAATAAATAATAAATATACAAATATACAAGTATTTTTTATAGCAAATAAGTAATAGTAAATACTCTAAGGTAAATTGATGATTAGTAAATACTCTAAGGTTGAAAACTAGTTGATTAGGCATATAAACGTTTAAATAATCATAGATACTAGATAATAATCAATATGCATACTCTTCAACATACGCATCAATCATTGTCATATGTGACATAACATAATTCAGTCGTTGTGAGAATAGAAGGGGCATTTTTGAGCTGGCGTTAGACGTCCATGTTATTATGTGGTCGCAGAGTAGTGTACACTAGCTCCGTAGTTTTTTGTAATTTAAAATTACAATCACTCAGTTTAAGCGAATATCATAAGTTCACCTAATTGCTATAGAGATTCATTAAGTTGAACAATATGTGAAAAGTGGAAAAAGTGATATTTTCAAGGAGGATTGATGTAGTTAGTGTCAAATTTGCAATCATGAACATAGTGACCAAAACAACTTTACAATGACTATCGATGTTTACTATTGTGATTTTGACAGTGATAAAAACGTTTAATTAGCTTTACAAAACCCTGTTTTAAAACAAATGCCAAGATGAACTAGACAATGTCACGCGGCGGAAGAAACAAAAAACACCGGAAAAACTGACAGTCCCTCAGGAGGAAAATATACATAACACATGAGGGTAATTTGTCTTTAAGGTGTTATAAAGAGTTATTGTATTGTACAATCAAATGTTTTGGAGCAGCCTGAGCAGCACTATCTGAGCACGACTGTATTGTCATTGTGTTAGAGTTTATGTTCATATAATTTTGTGCGTCATCGCAGTTCCGATATATCTGATGGCGACTGTACTTTACTTTGTAAATACATTATTTCATTCCAGTGTTATGCTGGGAGTCTCTCTGCTAAATCGTAGATATGAGACCATCCGCAGCAATATCAAAGTAACTGATATATGTATCTCTCCGAATCGCTGAACTGAAGTGACAATGCGCGGGGCACACAGCACGTAGAACCGATGGCCATTGGCGCGGAAAGGTTATCAGTGGCGGCCACGTACCGGAAGCCGTAGCGTGGGTACGCCCCCACAAGGTGGACTGATGACCCAGTGAAGGTTGCAGGTGTAAGCTGGATTAATTGACCATATTAGTTATGCAGAAAACGATCAATTTCGATTTTTTGACAATACAGAAAGCAACCAAACTCAATGCGTTACCTAAGGCTTCAGTCCTGCGACCATCATGGACGTCTAACGCCAGCTCAATGCCCCCAAAACCAATTGTTCAATTGTGCCAAGATGGGCAGGACATAGCATTTATCTTAACAACGCGCATATTTCGGCGCAACAACTTTGACAAATGTTCATAGAATATAGCCAATCAAAACTTTGATGGACCAATCACAACTATTTTTAAATGGTGGTTTAAGTTTTGGATTCGGTCACTTACGGCCACTTTCCTCTCACGGCCATTTGCTTGGAATGCCCTCATCCCCGAATGTCCATGTAGCTCGTACGGCCATATTACTAGAAAAGCCACGCGCTTGTAATGACCACTTCCATGAACGTCCATTTCATTCAAACGACCACTTTTAAAGCTGTCCAAAATAATTCCTCACAAAATAAAAATGTTAGTATTCCATTATTCTGCTAAAATTTGGACTGAACAGACTATGAATATGTTAATATTATTTACTAGAATAGTTACACTACCTCTTTGAACGAACACTTTGTTAGGCCACTTGTAAAATGTCCCCAAAAAAAAGGGGACGAACAAGGAAATGTACGAAAATAAAAGTGGTCGTTCAAGGATGTAGGCGAAAAAAGAAGTGGACGAACTAGGAAATGTACGAAAAGAGAAATGGTCGTTCAAGGATGTGGGCGAACTAGGAATTAGAATAGTGGACAATACGTAGAGGAAGTGGCCGTAAGTGACCAAATCCTAAGTTTTTATAGGTTGACATTCAAATTCATTGCCGTGATGCATTGAACAGGGGGTGACACTTATCTTATCAACTAAAATTCAGGACCGTTATCGAAAGCCAATTTAGTATAGCGTGTGGCTTCCATGTTTTATTTGTTCGTAGCTTAAGTCAGTTTGACAATAGTACATTATGATACAAGTGTGCTAAGTTGATCATTATACTCGAGGCGGTATTGTGCGCGCGAGCTGCAAGCGAGCGCGCATAAGATAGCAGAGAGTATAATGATCAATGCACACGAGTTTCATACGACGTTTTTCAACACACTTGCGAGGAATAACCGACTTTTAGTAACACTTTTACTAACCTTTGTTGCTAGGTACTTAGGTACTATCCCAAAGTTACGTTTAACCTTTTTATTTTATTCTTGTTCATTACTTGAAGTTCACAATTCACATAAAAGTTATAACAGTAAACACAACAAAATTGTAACACGCAACAAACATTTGAAATTAACAACATTAATAACTTCGAATGACAAATAAAATGGTAACTTGGTAATTTTAAAACGGCGCGCGCATACCTAAGGCATTTTTAAACGCGCGCAAATTTGTAAGGCAGCAATCCTATCGACAAACAGCCAATTTAAAAAAAAACTGCGAATCATTAACGATTATCATAAAATAAAAATACGATAACTTTACATTTAATATAATTACTTGATAATTTGGATGCACAATTTAAATATATTATTTGTTTATTTACGGAAATTTATAGTATTTTGAAATAATATTCTGGATTCCGCTATTTTTGCCACATGTCAACTGTTTGGTCAATTTAAAAAATAAACATAACCTGACTAAATTCGAATGCTTCATCTACATGACATAATACTTGCAAATGTTTGCAAACATACTTGGTCGGGTTATGTTATTACCGCACTAGAACAATAACGTAATGAAAAAGCACGCGTGTTTAATATCTTGGATTATGAGCCTAATAGCGGTACAATAATACCTACGTTACGAGCAAGTGTGTTGAAAAAATAGTTGGTAGCTTTCTGCAAAACTATGGTCAATTGTGGGTCATTGTGGCAATATTTGGGGGAGGCATATGTTCAGTAGTGGACTTGTTTCAGCTGACATGATGAAATTATTCCAGTAACATGTTTCTCTTTTATAATAAAAATATTTAAAATTGAATGAGTGAAGATGGAAATTCTCTAAAAGTAAGTAGTATATTTATACGTATCTAATGATTTGTTAGAGATGCAGATGTCCTCGTAAAGGTCTCTATTAGGATTACAGGATGCTTAGCCAAGTTGCCAATCGCTAACGCTTAGTAGTGTATCGTAGTTTTCCCTCTCTGTCACTCTTTCATATTAGTGCGACAAAGACACGCGCGAGTATGCGTGCCGTGCGCGTTGTAGCTTAAGTAAATGTCATATTAGATGACACACCGCTCGCTGATACGCACGTGCACGCCACGCATTCGATTTGGCTCAGTCTTAAGAATCGTATTTGGGTCAAAATTCTTTTCATTGCCTTGTTTCATACCACTCTATCACGCTTTTAGTTACTGCTTCGAAAAAAAATCCGGTGCACTTGTATTTTTTTTCACGTTAGATTTTAATCCATACATCAAAACAATACGTCATCTCATACAAAAATCACCACTGCTTATTTTGTGTCCCTAAAAAACGTTATTTTTAGGGACACAAAATAAGACAACGAAAAGAATTTTGAACCTTTGTGTACCTAATTGTTGCAAAACTTATCTAGTGCCGTTTTATACTAGTTTTCTTACTCAAACTACTTGTATGTAGATTGTAGTCTTCAGTTTATTACCAAACACACTACTGTATCGTATCTTATACTCTAACCGCAACCAAGACTGCTCACTTCGGAACTTAAATTACTAGTAGCCGTCCCATGACTTTGCAAGTAAGTATCGGTAACGTTAGGTTTTACTCGATACGTAAAGCAGGCTATCGCGCTCGCACTATATACACTACTTATAGGAGCGAGCGCGATACCCTGCTTTATGTATCGAGTAAAACCTAACGTATCCTTTACTTTCCTATTCATAGTACGCCTACTGTAGCCGTAAAGTCAAGTGCAAAAGTAAATATCCGCTCTTAAATATGTTACGACATTCTTATTAAACACAGAATTAGAGTGCACTGGGACATATTTTTGAACATTTTTGTAAACACCTTATTTTGTCTTTGACTGTACCATGAGCTTGCGCGGCGTTATTTACGCGCGTTGCTTTTTATCCAGCTCGCTCACGCCAATACGCATTACGAGCGGGATGGATAAAAAGAAAATAGAAAATAATTTATTCGTGACACACATTAAAAGGACAAAGTAGATATGACAGTATACAAAAGAAAAATTTTTAGGGCAAAAACTCGTAGCGGCAGCTCTTAGTAGAGCTACTGGTCCAGTCAAACGAGCATTCGCTCATTCTTTCCCCCACTCTACGAAATCACGTTTTGTGTAAAGAACGAATTTCGTAGAGTGGGGAATAGAATGAGCGAATGCTCGCTTGGTCTAAATGCACGTTACCACCCGATCGTACTCGCAGATTGGCGAGAGCGTGACGGTCCACTTTAAGGTGCATTTAGGCCACACCAGCATTCGCTCATTCTATCCCCCACTCTACGAAATCAACGAATATCGACGATTCACGTTTATAGCAAAATTTCGTAGAGTGAGGGATAGAATGAGCGAATACTCGTTTGGTCGAAATGCACATTTACGTACCTATCGAGTAAAGCCTAACGTTACCGATACTTGCAAAGTCATGGTACGGCTACAGGCTCTCATATGATAAAGGTCTGGTGTTAACATAAAATGCACATGTACAGTCAACAAGTTGGAACTTTAGACCACTCAAGAACTACATCCAAATGACTGTACATATAATATTGTAAAGTCATATTGTAAGAAATCTCTTACTATCTCACTGTACAAACGGATGTACCTCCAGGTCATAATGAAAAGTCGATATAACTTTGTAACCGTTTAATTTAGTTCAAATATACTTGTACTCCAAAACAATGTAATAAAATTATACATAGCAAACAATCTTAAGTTTTCGAGGAAAACCTTTCGTTAGCAAGTTTGCTTTCCGTACAGTGCCATCTCTCGGACCATTCATCATCATCATCATCATCAGCCAATTGACGTCCACTGCTGGACATAGGCCTCCCCCAGAGAGTTCCACAAAGATCGGTCGTGAGCTGTCCGCATCCATTGGACACCCGCAACCTTTACCAGGTCGTCGCTCCATCTTGTGGGGGGCCTTCCACGCTCGGACCATTTACATATTACAAAATGTGAAAAAAATTAAAACCATAGAGAATAAAATCACTAGTATCACTACGTTAAAACTACAAATTGGACACTCGATTGACCTAGCGTTCCAACTGGGTACTAGTCAGCGTTCCGCATTATTTGAACAGAGTATTCCTGATCATATTTTAAGACTAACTTTACCTAAACTATTTATTAACAAAATGGTTTCTTTACTCTTACTATCGCGAGTAAATTTAATGGTTTTGTGCACGATTTTCTGAAAATACCTTTGTTAAAATTCTAATCCATTTTACTTTCCCCAACATGAAAACTGATTGGAATAACATAGCTATTCACATTTTTAAAATAGTCTAGCGAAAAATTCTCATTTCGCTGAAGAGGTCTGCTGGACCATGGTCAGTATTTTTACTCATACAACTAGGCGGATTCTGTTCAAAATAGTTTTCTTTTAAGGTATCCTCATCATCATCATCATCAGCCTATGATAGTCCACTGCTGGACGTAGGCCTCTCCTATTAACTATGCGTATAAACGCATTAGGAGGTAAATGCCCATAATCGCCACGCTGGGCAAAAGGATTGGCGATCGCAGTAATGTGTCCACTATGATTTGATGACGCTGTTGCCCATCATCAATCTTTTATCAAATAATGGTCAGTGACACTTCAATCCCTTAGTCGACTCTTACGACACCCGCAGGAGGAGTTAGGGTGCTCATATTTTTTGCTCATTTCATTGAAAGTTTTTTTTTATTATACTAGTTGATTGATAAACAAGCATGCGGGGCTGCGTGATGTTTTATAAACAGTCATCATCACCATCATCATCAGCCTATGATAGTCCACTGCTGGACGTAGGCCTCTCCTATTAACTATATGTATAAACGCATTATGCCAATATGTCAGTTCGCCTCCAGGACCGGAATTCGAAACCAATTCCATTGCAGCGAGGAGTAAGACAAGGAGATGTTATCTCTCCTAAATTGTTCACCGCTGCACTGGAAGATGTTTTCAAGGTTCTGGACTGGAGGGGATTTGGCATTAACATCAATGGCGAGTACATCACTCACCTTCGGTTTGCCGACGATGTCATGGCTGAGACCATGGAGGACTTAAGTATTATGCTCGATGATCTCAGTAGAGTCTCTGAAGCCGTTGGTCTTAAGATGAACATGGACAATGATCATGCCGAACGTCCATGTGATACCAACTCCAGTGAAAGTTAGAAACTCTACACTCGAAGTTGTTGACGAATATGTATACCTGGGACAAACAGTCCAGCTGGGTAAGTCCAACTTCGAGAAGGAGATCAATCGTCGAATCAGACTGGGTTGGGTGGCGTTCGGGAGACTACGTAATATTTTCTCGTCCAATATACCGCAGTGTCTCAAGTCGAAAGTCTTCGAACAGTGTGTGTTGCCAGTGATTACTTACGGATCTGAAACGTGGTCGTTCACTATGGGACTCATTAGGATTCTCAGAGTCACTCAACGAGCGATGGAGAGGGCAATGCTCGGGGTTTCTCTGCGAGATCGCATCAGGAATGACGAGATCCGCAGAAGAACGAAAGTGACTGACATAGCCCGAAGAATCGCCAGGTTCCTGTCCAATGGATGCGGACAGCTCACGACCGATCTTTGTAGAACTCTCTGGGGGAGGCCTTTGTCCAGCAGTGGGCGTCAATTGGCTGATGATGATGATGATAATGATAAACGCATTAGGGGGAAAATACCCATAATCGCCACGCTGGGCAAGCGGATTGGCGATCGCAGTAATATGTGACGCTGTTGCCCATCATCAATCTTTTATCAAATAATGGTCAGTGACACTTCAATCCCTTAGTCGACTCTTATGTCACCCGCGGGAGGAGTTGGGGTGGTGACAAATGTGTTATTACTGCCGTCACCACACGACTGTAAAGTATCCTATAAGCTTAACAATATTCGTATTTTTTTCATATTTTAAAGACCCACGGATCAAATGAATTCAAAGCGGTGATATCTATGTATAAAGACTTGAAAAAAAAATATTGCTGTCCTTTATTCTTTTGAAAAGATCTACATATTCCCACTAAATAATGAAAAACATCCCCATTTGACCAATAGCGAAGGTGTATTCCTAACCACTTTCACAACCTAACCGATTTGTTTTTGTAATCTGCATCCCGAAATCTCACTGGCAACGGAAGTGCATTTATTTTCTGGTAACCTTATATGCATACATAGGTATACATAAATATCTATCACATGCACTATCGAATTAAAAAAAATATTATGAAATTTATGAACGAGGGTTAATTTTCGGCAAATATCGACTCCATAGTTTAAGATTTTTTTTTAAGTTAATAATTTCGGAGTCTCTTTCTGGCGGCAGACAAATGTCCTATGTATAACAGATAGGCGTTTTCAATCATCGTCTGAATCGCTTCCTAATATGCCGTGGACGCGCCCTCTTTGGGGACATACAGAGATCACGTGACCATACCTTCATTTGAAACCTTTCCACCAGAGATGATTGATCTACTTGTGGGTAGGCAAACAAACAAGAAGCTTAAATTGTAGAGCTGTATTTATAAATTATTAAAAAATATTAATGTGCAGTATTACAGAGATAAAAACACTTACATGTAATATATAGTGCCTCATTTGCACCCACAGCTAATTTGAATCACATCTTTCACAAGTTTTAGTGTCACTCTCTTAGAGTCCAAAGGTCACATCCGCACACACCCAAATATGGACCACTTGGTGAACCTTCAGAAGAGTATCAACGACATGAAGGCCATGTTCAAATCTCAAATGGCCTCTTTTGAAGAATCACTAGCCTCCAGAGGAATCCAGGAACCTCCAAGTGAATTTGGTGAATTTAAGAAATTTATTTTAAAATCTGTGGCGAGTCTCCAGCACCAAATGGAGTTTGTCTTGCAGACTCTAGAGGAGATGGAAACCCGATCCCGTGCTGGCATTCTGCTTCTACATGGTGTACCTGAGGTACAGAGTGAAGTGACCAGCGTCGCAGCAGTGGACATCCTTCAACAGACTTTAAGGATAGAGGGTGTCTCGGAGCAAAGTTTTTTGGCCTGTTATCGCCTGGGTAGGTCTTCGGTGCCATCAAAGCCTCGCCCTATATTTCTTAAGTTTACCAGTCATAGGACTAGGGACGCAGTTTGGGCTAGTAAGAAATTATTGAAGGGCACGGGCAGAACTCTATCCGAGTTCCTCACTAGCACCCGTCACGCTGTATTCTTGGAGGCCCGTAAGCGTTATGGAGTAAGAGGCTGCTGGACGAGCGATGGGCGGATAGTCGTACAGTGCCGCGACGGGGCTCGCCGAAGAGTAACCTCGATGACTGAGCTGGAGTCGTTGCCGGATCCGACGGGTACTGCTGAGGTCTCGGAAGAGGCTGTGGCAGGGTCAGAGCTGGCGGCGGCACCAAGTTCTTCTGCGGGGGCTGCGGCTGCGGTAATGCCGAAACGAGCACGTCAAGCGAGACTCAATGCGGGCGCCGGTCTCGGAAAGCGTTGATGGGTATCCCCGGGTTGATCATTATTATTGTTGTTTAACCACACATTCTTTCTTTGATTTCTTACAAAGTAGTTTTAGTATTGCGTCACACCTCATCATCTTTGTAGCGGTAGAAATAAAATAGTAAGTTTTGTTGCGGTAGATGCACTTTTATATTTAGTTTGTTAAGATTTTGTAACAACTTTACTAGATACCGACAATATCAGTATAGTAGTTGTAGTGACACTGACATTTGTCATGTCAATGATGTGTCAGTGTCACTGTAACTGCGTTTGGTTTCGGCTCGTGTGATGCGTGTTTATTTTTTTTTCTTCTTCTTACAATGTTTAACAACTTAACTTCTACTTAAATTTATCTTTTGTTTTGAAACTCGTTATTGTTTTTGTTTTATTTTAAGTTTTTGCTTTGTTAAAAATATTAGCTGCTGGCGAGCGAATGAGGTGGTATGGCTACTTATTTAGCATCACTTTATAGTAGCATCATTTAGTCTAATTATAAAATCTTACTTATTTATCGTAGATATAATATTATTGGGTATTTATTATATATATATATATATATATTTATAGTTCAGAACTGTATACATAATGTCGGATATTTTTAATGTTAGTGTGGATAGCGAATTCTTCTCACTTTCTTCTTCAAGCCTGTACGATTCTTTGAGTGATGCTTCTGACATGCCTGACCTGGGTGAACGCTTGCAGTGCACTTTTAATTCTTCTTGTAAAAATTTTAATGTCGCTCACATCAATGCACAGAGTGTGCCGGCTCATTACTCTGACTTACTCTCCTCCTTCGGCTCCAACAATAATATTCATGCGCTCCTTATTTCCGAGTCTTGGCTGAAACCTTCTCTCCCTTCTACGTTATATCCATTGCCAGGGTATTGTTTGATACGCAACGACAGGATTGGCACTAGTGATGGCGGGTCGGGAACCATTCGCGGTGGTGGTGTGGCAATGTATGTTAAAAGTAACCTTGTTTGTCGGATAGTCGCTCAATCTCCTTCGGTCTACTCGAATTCACCAGAATATATTTTTGTAGAACTCACCCTTCACCACGCTAAAGTTCTTTTAGGTGTTTTTTATAGTCCGTCTTCTAGTGTTAATTATTTTGATTCCTTGCATGATATTTTGGTTGACTTATGCCCTCAGTTTGATCACAGTATTATTATGGGTGATTTTAATACGTGTCTTCTTAAAAATGATTTCCGCTCCTGTAAGCTTTATTCACTTGCAACTTCTTTAAACCTAAGTGTTTTGCCTCTCAGTGCCACCCACTTCCCCCATAACGGCCCTCCTTCTTTATTAGACCTGATTTTAACTTCTTCTCCTGACTTAGTCTCTTTTCATGGGCAACTGAATGCTGCTGGTTTCTCCAACCATGATTTAATTTACGCTGCATTTAAAATTCGTCCCCCAAAAAAGAAGCATAAAATTGTAATGCGACGTAATTTACGAGACATAGACATGCATGCGCTTCATGCTGATTTATCCAATGTGGACTGGAGTAGCTTGGAAAGTCTGGCCGATATCGACGTTAAAGTTGAGGCTTTCAATAGCAAGTTGCTTGCAGTTTTTGACAAACATGCCCCTCTGAAACCAATGCGCGTAAAACACTTTCCTGCGCCGTGGCTTACGCCCGATATAAAACTACTAATGGCCAAGCGTGATCGGGCTCGCATTAAACATCGGCGTAACCCCTCGGACCTTAACTCCCAAAGATATGTCGCTCTACGAAACCGCTGCAACAAAGTCTGTAGGGAAGCTAGGAGACGTTATATTCACAACTCGATAGAGGAATGTCAAAATGCCCCATCAAAATTATGGAATTTCTTAAAGTCATTAGGGGTGGGCAAAGCTCAATCTTCTTCTTCTACTATTCTAAATTTAAATGATATTAATGAACATTTCAGTATCTCGCCGGTTATTCTTGACCCTTTTCATAAACAATCAACTTTGTCACTTCTTGCCGCTACAACACACCCTGACATATCTCCTTTCGAATTTGGTTCTATTTCAGCGCAAGAGACGCTTAAATTACTTAAATCTATTAAAACGAAAGCCGTTGGTGACGATAACCTCAGTATCGATATGCTTATGCTCGTCGCTGATTTCATTTCCCCAATCCTCGCCACCATTATAAATTTTTCCTTGTCCACGGGTATGTTTCCGGTATCTTGGAAACTTGCTCACGTGATTCCTCTCCCTAAAACTCCAAACCCTACTTCCTTCACTCAATATCGCCCCATCTCCATTCTCCCAGTTATGTCTAAAATTATTGAACACTACGTAAATCGCCGCCTCCTATTCCATCTCAATACACATTTGCTGCTTAACCCTCTCCAGTCAGGATTTCGTCCCGGGCATAGCACAGTTACAGCTTTGGTTAAAGTCACCGACGACATTCGATTTAATATAGAGTGTAAAAAGCTCACCATTCTTGTCCTTCTTGATTTCAGCAGTGCATTCAACACAGTGGATTTTGACATCCTTCTTGCTATTCTACGCACCCTTAACGTTTCTCAATCTCCACTAGCATGGTTCCGCAGCTACCTCTTAGGCAGGCGCCAGCGTGTTAAAGTTGACGACAAACTATCTGATTGGCGTGAACTCTCCGCTGGCGTGCCTCAAGGTGGTGTGCTTTCTCCTCTTCTATTTTCTATTTTTATAAATGGTATCACTGCGGAACTTACTTCTTCATACCACCTTTATGCTGATGACCTACAGATTTATGCAGCGGCTAGTATTGATGATTTGCCCTCGTTAGTTTATCAAATTAATTCTGATTTGGAGTCCATACGGTGTTGGGCGTATAAATTTGGACTGAAAATTAATGCACAGAAATCGCAGGCGATTGTTGTTGGCAGTCCTTACTTTATAGGCAAGCTCTCAGAGATGGTGGTACCTAGCATAATTTTCGACGGCTCTCCTATCCCATTTTCCTCTACTGTTCGGAATCTAGGTATCACCCTCGACCAGACGCTATCCTGGTCGCCGCATATCACAAAGGTAAGTCAAAAAATGTTTGGTTCTCTTCATGCTCTTAGGCGCTTACAAAATTTCCTCCCGCTCCAAACCAAGCTTACTCTGGCCCAGTCTCTTTTGCTCCCTCTCCTAGACTATGGTGACATTGCGTTTCTGGATCCCTCTGAAGAGCTGCTATGTAAGCTGGAGCGCTTGCAGAATGTATGTATTAGGTATATATTTGGTCTCCGCAAATATGATCACATTTCTAGCTTTCGGTCCCAGCTCGGCTGGCTTCCGATCCGCCAGCGCAGAGATGTGCATGTCCTGTCGTTGCTTTTCAACATACTGTTTAATCCTACTTCTCCACCATATCTAACTCAGAGATTTAGTTATCTAGCTATAGGTAGTGACCACCGCTTACGTTCAAGTCATAATCTCATCCTTGCTATACCCCCTAACAAGACACAATCCTATGCTAAATCTTTCACCGTACGTGCTGTGAAGTTATGGAACGGTTTGCCTCTATCCCTCCGGCAGTGCCAGTCTGTGGCATCATTCAAGGCTAATCTAAAGAAGATGTGGCTATCCACGAACGATAATTTAGCTCATTACTGACATTTTAACAGTTCTTTTATTTGTATATATTTTGTATAGTATTTATGTATACTGATATGTAGTCTATGTATTGTTTGATAAAAGTTATGTGTGTATTCTATTAATTTAGTGTTTTTTAATTATTTGTATTCATTGTGCATTGTGTGAGTTTGTCTATCTAATCTTTCGGTTCTCCACTCAATCTCTCAAAGGTTAGCTGGAAGAGATCCCTTATAGGGATAAGTTCGCCTTTGTACCTAAATTTCTGTAAAAACTGTTTTTGTAACATATTCCGTGTACAATAAAGTGATTTACTACTACTACTAGATGGGCAAATTTAATCTAGATTACAAAGTACAATACAAAAGTAATCTGAAGGAGTGACAGGATTAATTTTTGCCCAACTCCGCTCTCCATCTTGTTGGTGATATTATACAGAGTAGAAAAGAGTATATTGACAAACTCTAAAGGTGTATTCCTTACCACATTTTGACACTATATTGTCATAAGAACTTTCCTAGATTCAGCTTAGTTTCAGAGATGAGAACATATTTCTCTATCTTTTTTTAATCATAACTCACTGAAAAATGCATGCATGGATACATTTTTTTAAATATGAGTTTTGATTGACGTTTGAAAAAATGAGAAAAAAATTAGCGAAAATAGTTTTATTTATTAAAATGGTTCTCCACAATTGTTTACTGGTCATGTATAAAAAAATCTAAATAGGTATCTAAAAAATTCCGAAATTTTGGTTTAGGTAGGTGTAGTTAAGTAATAATACCTACATTTTTATATTTCGATATACTATTGTGTACATTAGTAGTCTGCAATGTTCGATTCTCCCTCAATTATTTAAAGGTTAACTGGAAGAGATACAAAATATTTTCTTTGGTTACCGCGAGGATTACTCATGAAATAAAACTATGAAAACGGATAAACTCGCGTATATTAACTAATTTAAACTTCATTCCGAAGAAAAGGAAAAGGAAGAGATACCTTAAAGGGATAAATTCGCTTTTGTACAATATCTAGATTGTTATGTGCTACTTTGTCTATTTTCAAGAAAGTTTTTTACTACTACTACAATAACTATATTCAGGGTGCTTAAACAAGTTGCCAATCGCTAGCGCTTAATCGTCATAAATCATAAATCATAAATATTTATTTCAAAGAATATGGTAACAAGTAAATATATACAATTCTGGTGTTAGAAGTTTGAAATGACCAACATATTCTGCCGACATT
>JALPQI010001454.1:0-140316 GCA_025490895.1 Thaumatotibia leucotreta
AGGTACATTGCGACTTCCCATTCCAAAATTGCCTTCCTCTTTGATAATTACTATGCGGTAAAGCCACCATTTTTAGTAAACTTTTTGAGAGATATATAAAGAGTTTAATATACGACTATAAGAAGCATAAACATATCATTTTCAAAAATGTGTCTGCGGTATAATTGCCGCGACTCATTTTCTTACATAAAGTAAAAAAAGTTGTATCTAAGACATATAATAGAAAAATTTCAGAAATTATTTATTGCATACTGATTAAACATAATATTACAATTTTTTACGATGAAATATCGTACATAAAAGTATTCAATGTTATGACGGCCATAGAAATACAACCAAGTACGGCAAAACAAAATGGTCCACAAAGTGCTCATATGGCAACAATGATAGTACCTCTCGACGAGGGCAAGAGACCAGTCCTAGAGGACTGACGCAGCGCACCGAGCGTCGACGCCTCTGTCGCCAAAATACCACAATAAGGCGGCCATTCTCAAAAAATATGGTAGCGGTCTGATTGCCGCTACCCATGTACATATTTTCCTGTAGAGGGTCATTCTCTGAATGTTTGCCTGCTGTCTAATTGCCGCGCCCCATACAAAGTGTAAGCAACGGTCGTGGTAATTAGAGCAAACCTTAGCTTTGGCAAACTTTCTGAGAATGGCCCTAAAGGTATGGAAATGGTCGTGGTAATTAGATGTGATTGCAGACATATTCTCAGAGAATGGCGCAAAACACAGTTGGTGATTAACCCGTTCCCATCGTATTTTAGGGAAATTTCCAAAATATTTATATATACAAATTGACCTTCTACCGCTATTATTTAGTAAAACGCATCTTATATATAAACCTATATTTTTACATTCGATTGCTGTAGTATTAAAACGTTTAAAAGTTTTAGATTTTCAGTTGCTAAATAATCCCTCAAAGAAAAGATTAGTGAATAAAATCAAATGTCATTTTCTCATTTGCAACAACAACATTAATTCAGAAATGTTGGGGAAAAATCAATGGGAGATTAATATAATTCTGTACTACACGGACGGCTTATGAGGAGAATATAGTTTATTGTTAAATTGTATAACTTACAGAAATGTAGGCATACCTATTGCAAATATCACATGTATTATATTATGCAGGTACCCCCTGTATGTGAAGAATTGTAAAATGAGTAGTTAATATTGTAAACGACCGAAGAGCTGGCTACTTCCTTGCACAACGCATCAGTATTGCAATACAGCTTGGAAATGCCACCAGCATCTTGGGTACAATGCCACAAGGGCCAATTTTAGATTTAGGTTAGGTTAATTAAATTTAATTCATGTGAATAAATTGTACCTACTGTTTAAATAAAAAATAGTAAATTGTAAATTTCTAATGTGACATGTACGACATATTTTTTTGTGTTATGTTTGCAGCTTATACCTACTTACTATATGAATATAATATATAGGTACATTCTATCACTGCGTTTACCATTCCATACGTAAAATATACAATTCATACATTTTCTACGAAACCACCAGAAAAACCCAAAGTTTTGCATTGTTATTAGATTCTGTATCGTTTTGCAGTGTGGTGATGAGTGTAATTTACCTACTTTAGGGGATATCGAATTTTATTTCAACTAACCAACGTTACATATTTAACAACGTTTTACAATCACCAAAACTGAAAATTTGCAAATTAAGTTTTCAGTGAGTGTCCAATATATATTTTGGCTTATTATAATATTATCTCCATCTCAACTTTCCCAGTTTCCCCACCTGATATTTCTGCGGGCAGCAGCCGCATCGCGCGCAGCACGCCAGCAGCGCGGGCGCACGGCCCGAGTGCGCGGGGGACGCGAGGGGCGAGGGGGACCCCGGCCGCTTCACCGCGCCGTTGAAAGGGTTCTCCATTTCGACGAACTCGCGGTCCTGGAAGATGTGTCTATTGAGTATCTGGAACTCTAGAGGAACACTACCGCGAAGGAAATTTGAAGCAACCATCGGTGACATCACAGAACTTTAGGAAGTAGAAGGAAAAAGTTCCTCGATACACAAGGTCACAAAATACATAGCAGACATGTCACTTTACGCTAAATCTATTGTTTGGTATCGTACACACTGCCAAACAATCGTTTTAATTCGCGTCTTTTTTACGAGTCGATATGGCCGTGACATGTTGGCCATCCACTGACTCGGACCGCTTTCGGTGCACGAGGCATGTACTTGTAGCAGCGCGACGGAAACAAGGACTGAAATATCTTTGATAAGGTGGCCAAATAACAAGTTCATGCCTGTTGCTTCTGATGTTTTAGGACTCAAAATAGCCACATTAGGTAGTGTTTGAAAGTTGCAGAAGTATTAAAACAATTTTGAAATCACCTAAAGTACTATTAGGTGTAGGTGCTACCTACTACTAATTCTGAAACTTTAACAAAAACCTCTAGACAGCCCACTCTGCGTTCAAAAACCTCACTGGCAATGGGAATACAATTATTTTTGGCCACCTGGTTTATAAACCCAGCGTGTCACATTTTGCGTAGGTCTCATCGTCACACGGACTGAAGTTCGCGCCAAGCAAAGCCGATCTCTGATCGCCTTTTGGTGCGCGAGATACAAAAACTTTTTCCTTCTACTTGCTATTGTTCTATGGGTGACATTTCAAGTATAAGTCTCTATTGGAGTTTTACAGATATAGTTGCTTCTCTGGTATTGGTTGGATGAGTTTTTTTAATAAAATTATTTTTTGTGTTATCAGAGTAACATTATTTTGAATAAGATAGACAAAGACGTGTAAAGCAGAGCAAACTTTTTCCACAAATGTTCGAAACTATCAAAAAAGTATATAAGTATGAACGTTTCATGGTAAAGAATGTTACGTTGCTCATGCAGTTACATTTGCTATACATGCTTAACACGACTTTAGCTTTTTATATGTCTACACAAACGAATTACAATATGTTTCGAAATAAGGCAAAAGTTACTTAAATTGTTTGTAATATGATAGAGATTAACCTGTACGATATTCCTCTAGTGTTTAGTCAACTAACATCAAAGTTATAACACATTGACCTAACTATGTCATGCATTTTGTGAAATGGATTTCATTTCTCACAAAAATCCGTGTTTCTCAATCTAACTACTCAAATCAAGTGTGGTGATGTCAATTCAAACAGAACACGAAAACTATAGTCCCTGCCAGAAAATAACTCAATTCATCTTGTAAGCCAAATGTCAATTTCAGGCACCGGGTCACTCGCTAAAAACTTGCCTGCGGTCTAATTGCCGCGTAACATACAAAATGTATGAAGAGGGTTGTGGCAATTAGAACCAACCGCAGGCAAACTTTCAGAGAATTACCCCACCAAACTTTTATTGTATGTATCGTACTCAAAGGCTGTCAGAATTGATTATTTATCGGCCAGGGACTATAAAATAAAGTTTACAAATTCAACAAAAATCTTAAAAACCCTTGCTAGGTTATTAGGCGCTGTAAGTGTGACAAGATTGCTGTTTGGGCCCCTTTGTGTCACGCAACTTACGCATAAAAGAGTATTTCTTTAGTGTCATAGTAATGTGAGAATGATATTGTAGAATCAACGCTACAATTTTAGCTTGTTAAATATAAGCCCAATTCTATATTCTTGCAACATAAATGCATGATAAATACAATCTTGCATTTAAATAGTCATTTTGCTCCTTTTCTGATCTATATTTTCTATACCTGTTGTTGTGTTTTATAATGCCAATATACACAAATGATACGGACTTATGTCAACTAACATAAGTCTTATAAAATATGAATACAACATCAATTTAACGAGCATTGCACATAAAACTTACAGTGCAAGGGGCGGACCTATTGCGTAAGACGTTCTCTACCAGCTAACCTTTGGGAAAATGAAAATGGTGTGAATACATGTGTAATTATAAAAGAGGCAGTTTTGTAAAGCGATGGAAATTCACACATGTACCATTTTATTTTTTATGATAAAATAAAAAGGTACTTTGTTGTAAGTTTTATTTTCAGTATAGGTATTGCACAATAAGGTATGTTTCTTATAATACGTATATTATATAGGTAGTCTGTACACATGAAATTTTCAAAATTAATCATTCTCAAAAAATATGTTGGCGTTCTAATTGCCATGACGAATTTATTTTCATAAAAAGTTATTTAAGGGACATGGCACCTACCCACCAATTTTTAACACTGTATTTTTACAGTCGGATATGCATCTATACATATTATAGTCATCATAAAATGCAATACCTATCACTAGTAAATGATATCCGAATATTCTTTAATCTGCATAAAACATAGTAGAGATAATGTTTTGTAAAAGTGAAAGCTTGTGTAATAAATATAATATTATAAAAGATACAATATTGTGTTACGCATGTAATATGCAGCTGGGTAATAGGGTGTGCTTCCAGTATATAAACATGTACTCGTATCAATAAATAAAACACGCATGTATTTAAGAATATTAAATTAAAATATTAAATATCATAAGCCAAAGAAAAAAAACGAGTTTACGCCGAAGGTGGGATTTGAACCCACATCCTCAGCTTAAGCAGCCGATGTTTAAACCACTCGGACACTTAGCAGACACCGGTCCGATTTCTCGGGTATATGCATTTATGCAATCTTTTATAAGGCAAGGCGCCTTTGACCGTACTCTAAGGAGCAAGCAATACGTGCTAGCCGTCTCCTATCCGAATCTCTTTCGGCATTCTGGTATAGCGTGAGAGATATGGTGGTACCATCTACATATTTTGTGGAACAACTGAAAATGGTACAATAGGAATGATGACTGTAGTTAATATTTAACATTATGAACGACATAATACACGACGAAATTATTACTAGCACATAGATTGCAGTAATTTTTGTACATAACTTCTATGCAATAAATTTAAAAGAGCTTAAAAGAGTAGGTCATTTAATTTGACAGTACTCAAATGTGACGTCACTTTTGAGTATTTCATATAAAATTCCATAATGGTGATCGTTTTGATAGTTCGAAAAAAGATGCTGATTTGACTTGCCTGTCATCATGCGTATTTAAGTCCACAAAATATGTAGATGTACAAGCTATGATTCTATGAGGTAATGGATAACTTTGCCATATTTGATCAATATTCTTTATACAAGATCAATACCGGTAGCATACCCTAAATGTAGAATAAAGCTTTGAATGTGTGATGTATTAAATTATATAATTATTACCTTTCTCAAAATCGACAAAACTAAATCGTTACAAAGAGCATAAACCATTACAAATTGCGATGTTAATTTGAACTTCAATGATCTCTGACGTTGATGAACTTTGCTACATAAAATTTTATTGAAAATTTTTAGATTTCAACTTAAGCGACTTGGCCTTTATCCCTTGTCTGATCTTATCTTAAGTTTTAGGCCTTATTTTTTAAAGGCAGCAGTCATTTAACATATTGACTTTGTATGAATTTAAGCCTTAAATAGTAGCTTATCCTTTAGCTCCCTTATTCATAACCGTTTCCTAACTTAGCAAGCCGCTAAATATTGTTTGTTTCTTTCGCTCTAGAGATATTGATAAGACCGGAAGGGACAAACAATACTTAGCGGTTTGTTAAGATAGGAGACATTATGAATAAGGGGGTTTGTCTTTATGGTGAAGGCACTATTTTTTAATATCCTGTGGCCTTATTTAACCTTAAGCCTTATTGAGAAGTAATTAGGCCTTAATACATATTTACAGCAGTAAGTCATCAAATCATCAGTTGACAACCAAAACTCTATACACAAATACCTACTTGTGATAAACCTCGTGTCTCAGTTCTGATTCAATAGTGACACACGAGATTGCTAAGAGTAGTGGCAGTTTTTATAGTGAGCTTTGCTTGTCAGCTGACGAAACGCTACCATGGCCTATGTTTACACAAAGTTCCCAATCTAGATGTCCCCAAGGGCCCCACGAATAAGATAATACCGTGGTATTAGTTACTAGCCCATAACTCACCGTGGTGCGCTCCAAGCACCGGAGTAAGTGGTGATGCTGCAACTCGAAGATGTCTTCATCTCGTCCAGCGTCGTCCAGCTCGACACCAGACTCCTGCGCAGCCAGGCGGGCCTCAGCAGCTTTTTTCTTGGAGACGAAGGCTGCCCCTGATGAGGCTTTGGCGATGCGGATGCGAGCCAGACGCGCTTTCTGAAATGTGGATGTGGAGGTTTGATGGATACATTTTTTTGATATCGAGGGTTACCCGGTGAAGCCAGATAAGTCAAGATAAGTATTCATTGAAAAGCTAGACTTACACCTGTGAGTTCTTACGTAAGTAGTAGGGGTGGAGCTATATATATAATATCACTATCTCATTTCTTAGTAAAGCTCGGTCCCTACCACTTACGTAAGAACTTACAGGTGTATCTATAGCCAAATGATAACCTCAAGTGTCGTATAATTTGTGTTTCAAAAACTAGTTTGCTCGACTTATCGAGTTTCACCAGGCAACCCTCAATATAACCATTTGGTAGAGAAGTTACAGTTTTGGTATTGAAGAAAATCACATCACATCATCAGCTTATTTATATTTCGATTTATCACGTTAAGATTAATAAGTTTATCTCTAGCCCAATATTTGCAAGATATCTTTACCCCTTTCAATACATAAGGCAACGGTCTTTACGAATATCAACAGATACCATTTGGTTTAACAAACGCACCGACTAGTTTTTCGTCTGTTTCGCACAAAAACCATTCTTACCCGCTGCGCCTTCCTCTTATCCGCTCTCTGGTTCTGATGGTAGATCCGAGAGAAGTTGGACACGATGACAGGCACAGGGAGAGCGATCACAAGCACTCCGGAGAGCGAACATACGCCGCCGACGATCTTACCCGCGATCGTGCCTGGGACCATGTCACCGTAGCTGGAAAGATAGAGAATAATAGTTAGGTTAGTTCAAGTTTGAATTTTCATTTACGGTAGATAGACTAAATAAGGGGTGTTTCAATTCGTGTTTTTGCCGCGCCGCTACAAGTACTGCCGTGTTGTCCGAAATGGTAGTATCGTACAACGATAAATGTCATACTTAATGAGAATTCGAATCAGATATATATATACAGACTAGATACAAACGTGGCGAGTTCATGTCTTGTTAGTAGTAAATTTTCAATCATTCCTTTAAAAACTTTGTTAATTTCGTTTATCTGCTTGTTACAAAATCACCTAAGTAACATTTCAACATGTATCCAGTATTCCTCGTCTGAATTACTTTTACACATGCAGTTGTCACATCAATCGGTATTTCATTTGGCCCGCTGCCAAAGAGTTTATTAGTACGGTCGATAAATAAGTATACAACTTTTCACCTTAGTTTAACCGACCAAGGGATAGAAATGTGTGCAAATGTCTGAATCCGGATTTAGAACACTTTGAAAAAAATTTGGTTTGACTTCCGTTCAAACGTTTCATTTAGGAAGCAGACCATTAAAATCGGGGAATCAATAGATTTTACTACTTCTAAACTTGTATGTATAAATATGTAGTTAAAATCAAAAAGATAATTATTTTGAAGCGTGACGTACTATTCTTAGAATTGTAACTAACGTGAGACTCAAACATATTTAAATATTTAGCAAACAGGTTACTCACGTAATTTAAGTCGATAATTTGCTCGACATGTTTAACATACTAGCTACACGATGGCCGTAAGTTTTAGTTATAAAAGTAAATATATATACGTCATTAAAAGTATATTCTAGTCTAATCGAATAACATAAATGGGTACCTAATACAAGAGACACAACCTGCAATTCGCTTACGTAGTGCCTTTTATTTCTATCACTATTACAAATCCGACAAATAATATTGTCACCATTTACTCCAAAATATCATAATCATCAGTCTATATCAGTCCACTGCAAGACATAGGCCTCTCCCATGGCACGTCACTCAGCTCGATCTTGGGTTTTCCTGATCCAATCACTGACCGCCACTTGACTATTCAAAATTATTTATTTCTTTATAAGTACATATACATTAAAGGGACGGGGCCGCCCAGTAAGCATTTCTGCCTCTGTTGGGAGACACCGCTCTTCCAAAAACATGGGATACATGGGTACTTGTTAACATGATATTACAAAGACTTAATCTCAAGCGTACAAAACATTACAAAAACATTGATATTACATAAAATATCAAAGTAAACTTTACTAATTTCTTTAAAGTATCTAATTTATCCAGGTATGGTAGTGATGATATACACCGCGTTAGTGTGTATTATTAATTCGTTTTTCTCAAACCCAATATTTGCAAGATACCTAAACACCTTTCAATACATGAGCCAACGGCCGTTACGTTTTTCAATATCCTTTTAGAAATTTGGGTCACCTTGAAGTGCTTTACAAAATTTTCAAGTCTCATAAGCCTAGCCAAAAAATGTTCTCACCCTAGTTTGATTCCGACAGTCTTTTGTTTTGCTATGGATTTTCTGCTTCAGATTGACATTTCATGATTGTCTGCTCATAGGTCTTATAACTGATCTTAAAAGTAACTCCGCCCTACCCAATCTACCAAGTGATACGTTTACGTTGTAAAGACCAGTTCGATCTCATCCAATTTCAATCCAATTTAGGCCCAATCTCATTTCGCAATTGAAGTCCGGACCGAACGCTCCTGTCCTAAAGGTTATAAGGAATATGACATGCCATTGTATCTTTTATAGTTTAAAGTGGTACTTATTTCAGTTACATAAAAAACATGATCATCAAAAAGAGCCGAGAGAGAGAGAATATTTAAGGTCCGTGGTTACAAAACGAAACGTAGTCGAGATATTGTGATAATTTAGCAGAGAATTGTAGAAACCTTTCATTTAATAATCTTTCAACGCCAGTTTATTGTCATTAATATTATTCAATAAAATAAATCATGCTAAATATGATGACGTTACATTAGTCTCGTTAAAATTTTAGAGAAAACAGTGTTGCATTTTTATTAAAATTTCACGTAATGATTTAAAAGCTCTGCCCCAGTTTCTGATAAACTAAGTATTTTTCATTTACTAATTGTACTGTGGTATGTATTAGCATAATTACATGGATTTCAGTTATAATTTAATAAATAATTATTTCAGTAGTAATAAGTAAACATCACATATTTAAAAATTAATAGACACAAATATACTCGTAGCAAGCGACGTTTCCCAACGTAAAGTTTAAACTTAGCTAAACAGCAGGTACAAATCTAATACCAAAAGCTAACTTACTCGAAATTGCTTAATAAACAGAATTTCGTATGCGATGTTTGTATGAACATTGTTTACATTTCATTGACGTCAGTGAATTTACGATTTCACGAAGGTGTAAAGGTGTTTTTGTGTTTACCTGGTCCAGATTTGAGAACGCTTAAAATAACAAGTATTTGCGTAGTGAAAAATGCAATATGCAATTTTCCTAAAAATTTTGGAGGTTTTGATGACGATGCTGATTTTGAAACCTTTACCTATAGCTTTGTCGGTAGTGACCCTACCTACGAAGCTTAGCATAATTATATCCAGTTCAGATACCTGGGTCAAAATTCTTTTCATTGTCTTATTTTGTGTCCCTAAAAAACGTGACACAGTTGTTGTGATTTTTGTATGAGATGATGTTATGTTTCTAATTTTTGATGTATGGATTAAAAAAGAAATACAAGTGCACTATTTTTTTTAATACTATGTCGAAACAGCAATTAAAATCGTGAAAGAGTGATATGAAACAAGACAACGAGAAGAATTTTGACCCACCAACATAATACACATCACACACATACATCATTGGCACCGGAATAGAATCATTGGGAAAAGATGATGTACATAAGGATATTGATGGCATTGACATATGCAGAAAGAAGGCTAACAAAATTAGCTCTGACAAGTATAACAGAACCACAGAAATTGCCAATTATCACCTAGGCGAAAACTTTCATGTATGCCATTATCTATATCCGGGTGTTGGAGTCCGTACACTTTGCTGTGATTTGAAAAAGAAGTTGTTGAATTACACAAAAGAAGATTACTGTATAATTTTTATAGGTGAAGAGGACTTCAAATATTCTCAATGTTATGACAATTTAGTACTCTATATAAGGAATATTACGACCGCACTAACGCACACAAATATTGTGGTGTGCTATCCAACTTACAATATTGGTTATTTTAACACTATGTTTAACTATAGAATTGAACTGTTTAACCAACTATTGTACACAGACAATTCAAAGTATAATTATATTTATTTATTAGATAGTAACCGAAACCTAGCATATGATCATGAAATGTTTTACTTTAAGTCAGGTCGCATCAACAAATATGGTACTAATGTTATTTTTAAAGATTTAAGGACCTTGATACACTTGATTCAGGATGATAACCATGATAACTCAATTCATGACCATTGTTCGTGTCACAGTAACCTGAAAGAATCAGAGTTTTTTCGTGACCAATAATGTGATTACTGATACGTATGATTCCAATAAGATAACAATTTTACATCAAAACATAGGCGGACTATTAAGCAAGCTTGACCAGCTTCAAATTACAATGAACGATTTCCACAAAAAAAACAGGACATAGACGTAATTTGCCTTAGTGAAACTTTTCTAAAAAAAAGGATCAGAAAAAAATGTGAATTTAGAAAACTTTGCTCAAGGAGCCTTTTACAGTAGAGACAAATGTAGAGGTGGTACGGCTATACTTGTTAACAAGAACCTACAGTTCAAACAAATAGATTTGGAGACAAAATTGGTGGCAGAGTATTACTTTGAGTGCTGCGGTGTAGAACTTATTGGCTTGGATGTGGTGGTTATGGTTATCTACAGGATTCCAGTACAAACGAAATCTCATGTCGGGATCATCATCAGCCTATCGCAGTCCACTGCTGGACATAGGCCTCCTCAATTTCACGCCACCGTTCTCGATCTTCGGCTGCTCGCATCCAGCTCCTGCCAGCCATCCTGCGCAAATCGTCGCTCCACCTTGCCTGAGGGCGTCCTACACTACGCTTGCCGAGACGCGGTCTCCACTCAAGAACTCGTTTACCCCAACGGTTGTCGGTTTTACGGCTAATATGGCCAGCCCACTGCCACTTCAGCTTGCTAATACGGTGGGCTATGTCGATCACTTTGGTTCTCTGCCGGATAACCTCATTTCTGATTCGATCCCGCAGAGAGACGCCGAGCATAGCCCTTTCCATAGCTCGCTGAGCGACCTTAAACTTGTGGACCAGCCGTACCGTCAGTGTCCACGTTTCGGCTCCGTACGTCATGACGGGTAGGACGCACTGATTGAAGACTTTTGTCTTTAGACACTGTGGGATCGATATGTTCGTCATGTCGGGATATTTATACACAAACTAGATAAATTATTATTTCATCTCACCTCCAAATACAAGAAAAAGAAAATAGTAATTTGTGGCGACTGGAATATAGATACGCTAAAAGATAGTTCTCATGCAAACGACTTAAAAAGTACATGTCATAATTTTAATTTCACATTGCACATAGATTCTCCCACTAGAATACATACATGCATTGACCAGATAGCAAGTAACATAGAGAAAGTTAAGGCAGATACACATCAATATGCTTATCTGATCATGATATGGCACAAACAATAACTTTTAGTGTGAAACAAAAAAAGAAATGTCAAACATGGTTCGAATACAAGAGAGACTTCAACAAAGAGAATATTGATAAGTTCATACAGTGTATATCTGCGTTATCGTTCAATGATGTTATGTCCTCAAATGACCTAACGGAAGCATTTAATTCGTTTTATGATACAGTGTGTTTATTTTTTAACCTTTGCTTTCCGGTTGTAAAGGTCAAGATGAATAACCGCTTCAAAATAACTGCCTGGTTAACAAAAGGATTACGAAAGTCCTGTCACACTAAACGTCAACTTTATTTGAAATATAAATTTTCGAAGACTAATAAATTACTTTATAAAAAACAGCTAACAAACTACAATAAAATGTTAAGGAAATGTATTTTAAAATCCCAAAGAATAAATAATGTTAATCATATATCTTGTAGTAAAAATAAATGTAAGGCTACATGGGACATTATTTCCAAAAAAATATCAAGTATTAACAGTTATAATGAAATTGATTATTTAAATTATAATAGTATGACATTTAGTAATCCGCAAGATATTTGTAATTTAATGAACGATTATTTTATTGACATGACTTTATCAAAATCTAATTCAAATAGTAATGTGAATAATGTGGTAAATAATTTTCCTTCTACAATTTTTTTAAGACCAACTGATGCTCAAGAAGCTTTTAAAATTATAATGTCCCTTAACAACAGTAAGACTTCCGGATATGATGATATTACCACATACATTCTTAAGCTAAGCGCTATTTGGATATGTCACCCCTTAGCCCATATAATCAACCTATCATTCGACCAAGCGGCTTTCCCCGAACAGTTAAAACTGTCCGTGGTAAAGCCCTTATTCAAAAAAGGTGACCGTAAAGATCCCAATAATTATAGGCCTATCACAATTGTTCCAGTTATATCTAAAATAATTGAGAAGGCAATGTGTGAAAGGCTAACGGGATTTTTAGAAAGAAACAGGCTACTGCAATCTGAACAGTACGGATTTAGGAAAGGTCTCTCAACTGAACTGGCTTGTTTTGATTTTGTGAGATATGTAACTGAATGTTTAAATAGGAGAGTACCAGTACTATCAATATTTCTTGACCTAAGCAAAGCTTTTGACTGCGTAGATCATAGTAAACTTCTAGCAAAGCTTGAGTGTTATGGTATTAGAGGAGTTGCGCAGAAATGGATAAAAAGCTATCTGTCACAAAGAAAACAATGCACCGAAATATTAAAAATTGAAAAGGTCGGGAAAAGCTTTACGAAGATTGGTTATCGATCAACTTTTCGTGAAGTTAAATCTGGTGTCCCTCAGGGGAGCATTTTGGGGCCTCTTTTATTCTTAGTGTACATCAATGACCTCCCTCTAGCCATCTCACATAAATGTATACTGTTCGCGGACGACACAACTTTATTAGTAAAGGGTGGAGACGCTGATACATACGAAGATACTGTTAATAATGCATTAGTTGACATAAATAATTGGACATTAGGGTGGTCCAAGTTTGTATGGAAAAAAAAAATTGTTTTTTAATGGGGCACCCTCTTATTTTGTAACAGCTATTACGTTGATAAAATATACCAAGTTTCGTAATTTTATCTCAACTCCAAAGCGGTGCTCAATGCCTTTGAAAAATATAATATTTTATGAATCCCAAAATAAATAAATATTTTATATTTATGATTTTTATGTCAGTAATTGCTTTAGTACTGTTCAAAACGGGATTTAAAAGTCATGTAGGTAAAAATACATTTTATTTTAATTTTTAATAAATTATTGATTTGGATGACTTCTTGGCGAAGATTCAAATAAGCTTAAAAAATAGAAAGAAAAATTAACTTCTACTATGTTACTTAAAAATCCTATGTTTAAATGGTCTAGAAGCAATAACTAAAATAAAAAGTTAAAAAACAGTAATTTAATTTTTTCACATTCCATACAATATAAAAAACATCAAAGGCGTTGAGCACCACTTTATAGTTTAAATAAAATTATGAAACTTGGTATAATTTATCAACTTAATAGATGTAATAAAATAAGGGGGTGCCCCATGGAAAAATAAAATAAATGTTTTCTTGGACCACCCTATTGGACATATAATAATAATCTTGACATAAATATGACAAAGACATTTTATATTCAATTCCATTCATATAATAGCATTCCAATTCAATTAAATATTAATTATAATAATGTACCCATTTCAAAATGTGAAAATATAAAGTTTTTAGGACTAATTATCGATCAGCACCTTAATTGGAAGGAACATGTAAATAATGTTTGCAACAGACTGACTAGATTCATATTTGCTTTAAGAAAATTAAGAAATACTGTTAACATGGACGCAGCAATCACAGCATATCACGGTGTTGTATCGTCAGTGCTTAATTACGGACTATTGCTGTGGGGAAACTCGGTGGATGTCGAAAGGGCATTCATAGTTCAAAAAAATTGTATCCGTGCAATCATGAATGCATGGTTTGACGATAACTGTCAGCCGTTGTTTAAAAAAACTAATATATTACCGCTGCCTTGCATGTACATAAAAAAAGCATGTTTACTAGTAAAAGCCCACCTAGATCTATTTAGAGTGAGGTCTGAATTTTATAATAGCCAGAGAACACAATTCCAAAATCTTTTACACCAACCTCGATGCCACTTAGCGATATATAAAAAGAACGCTTATAACATGTGTATAACTTTATATAATGACTTGCCGAATAGCTTAAAACTTTTAAGTGGTAAACAATTTAAAAATCAATTGACTAATTTTCTTCTGGAACAATGCTTTTATAGTGTGAAGGAATATACAGATTTTAGTAGGCGAAAGGCACAATAAAACGATCCCATCACATACATACTGGCTCTAGGGATTTCACCTGGCGATGGGTCTTTATTCTTAATTATTTGTATATTTGTTGTTAGTTATATGCTAGTATAATTAATAAATACGTAGTTTTAAGAATCATTTGCATGCCGTCATGTTGACGACTGAATACTTCTCCTACCACCTACACTACCATCTGTACTAGTAATAAGTATTATAGCAAATAAAAATTCTTTATCTTTATCATCCCCCTATATCAGTCCACTGTTGGACAACAGCCAGCTTATGCGTATTAATTAAGGAGGTAAATGCCGATAATCGTGACGCTGGGCAAGCGGGTTGACGATCGCAGTAGTGTTCCTACGATGACGATGCTGCTACCCTACGTCAATCTTCGATATATAAAATAAAAATAGTCATTGACACTTTGATCCTTTAGCCGACTCTGACAACACCCACGGGAAGAGTTGGGGTAGTAACAAATGTATTCATACAGCCGTCACCACTCGGCCAGCATAACCTACATAATCAATTGATTAGTCTTGTTCGTTTTAAATAGGATGACGCTGACGCTTTCAAATTTCAAATGGAACATGTTTCGTTACTCGAGAAACTTTACTTACTTCATACTCGTATTTAGCAATATATGTCTTCCCTGAAAATGCCTAACAACTATCTATATTTTATGTCCATTGTTGAATAATATTTTAATGTTGTCTTGATAATATGATTAACAATCATTTTAGCTTGGAGGTAATAACACTAATAACTCTTAGCATTAAAGTAGTTAGGTAAAAGTCCTCTTACAAAGTGCTTTTGTGTCTTTTGCATTTACGAGACCATCCTAAAAGGTCGATGTCTTTGAACCCCTTATTAATTCGGTTGAGCCAAACCGCAAAAACGTTTAAATCGATTGGAAGCCCAACTTCACTGAAACCTCAACTCGGTTAAACCAGATGTTTCCCTAATCCAACATTACGAACAAAACTTCTTGGCCGCGCAAAAACTCACACAAACTTTAAAGATATAAGCACTAAAATCGCTTGAAGAAAAGTTTGCAACCAAATTTAGAGCTAAAATCTTGCAAGAGCTTAAAAACTACCAACTTATATTTTCCGCTTAAAAACTCCAAGCTGTACCTTATTTCTTGTCTCTGGCGGAGTGTATTTCCCCAAGATCCTGTTTTGCGTATACGTGCGGTTGATGGTAAAAGATTTTGGGTATACTATAAAAGTTTTATTGGTCATAAAACATTGTGTTCCGGGTATATTTTGGTTAGCCTTTCAGGATTTGTTATCTCTTATCAGAATCGATTTTTACTGCTTTGTAAAGGTTGATAGGAAGAAGATTTAACTACATATATTTTGAGGGATCGTTATCTGTTGGTTACATCCAATATTTTGCGGGTTATGTGGCAAAAAATGGGAAAAGAAATCTCGATAAAGTATCGTCAGGGGCTTTACTTCAAAAAGGGTGCAATAAAATGGTTTAACAAGTTGTACGTAGTTAAAAAAAGCTCACATATCACCACATGATATCGTTAGCTTATTTCAGTAAACTGCTGGCTGTAAGCCTCTCCTATTACCGAAGCACCACGCTTGCCATGTGGATTAGTGGTTGCATTAATGTATCCATTATGATGAAATTGCTGCCCATCAGCAATCTTCTACCCTCGTCCTGCCCGTATACAAAGTTTGAGATATTGAAATTGAAACCTAATGAGTTTGAAAATATAGTCGCTTTTCTTTTGTTCTATGCAATCGAATATTTCTGTTATAAATCACATTGGGCAGGACGAGGCTGCAATCCAATGGTCAGTGACACTTCAATCCCTTAGTCAACTCTTACAAAACTGGGGTGGTGCAAACGTATTCTTACTGCGGCAAAATGAGGTCTTCAGGGGGACTAGCATATCTCGTGTTTGACACTATCTCGCAGCCACACGTCTCTTTTTAATCAATACAATCGAAAAGAGACGGGTACTTATTTCCTACTAAAGTGGGCATTCCGATTCCCAGTGCAGTTATAGATATGTCTACTGCAGCCCGATAATGATCTACAACATTGTTGCAATGACGCCATTACGTCCGAGCGGACAATGCGGCAATTGCATTGGTGCATTTCAGTTCTATTATACTTCGATCTGTCATTGGCCATGAATTATGTATTATAACGAAGGCTGCCGTGTAATATGTATTAACCATTTCTAGTATACAGGGAATGCGGCAAACGAGGTTATTATTTGAAAAGCCCATCATCACTTCATTCAAAAGAACTCTGTTAAACATAAGCCTCTTCCAGATATCGTCTAATCCACTTATTCGGTAACGACTCCTAAAGAGAGCCGCTAAGTATTGGTTGTCCCTTTTGGTCTTACAGACATATTGATAAAACTAAGAAGGACAAACAATACTTAGCGGCTTGCTAAGTTAGAAGATATTTATGAATAAGGGGGTATACCACGACCACCTGCCTCCAACGGAGCCCTGTCATCTTGATCAGTTCATCGGATCATCTTAGACTGCGACCATATAATATATAACATGGACGTCTAACGCCAGCTCAAAAATGCCCCCAAAATCAATTGTTCAATTGTGCCAAGATGGGCGTTTATAGAATATAGCCAATCAAAACTTTGATAGACCAATCACAACTAATGTTAAATGGCGGTTTAAGTTTTTATAGGTTGATATTGACATTCATTACCGTGATGCATTGAAGTGGGGGTGACACTTGTCAACTAAAATTCAATACCGTTTTTGAAAGGCAATTTAATTTGGCGTGCGGCTTCCATGTTTTATTTGTTCGTAGATCTTAGATCATCTTAGACATCGCACATTTTTATACTGAAAATTTTAAAAAGTGGTGTGGTTTTGACTTAAATATAAAATATTATATTTTTTTTGTCTCCAGACCAACTGAATAATCGACGAATTTTTCAACCGATGTTCTCAGGTTTAGTTACCCCGACTTAGTGCCAAAGAACTATCTTGAGGTCCCCCTTTGGATTAAAAAAATGGAAATCGGTTCACGATACACGGAGAAATCGCGTAACAAACATAAAAATAAGAGTCGGATTGAGAACCTCGTTTTTAAAAGTCAGCTAAAAATTCTTTAAATTGTATTTTAGTAGCTAATGATCAACTAGTCACCACATCTAGCATTTACTTACAACCTACACATTCGGCGTTACATAAATAACTCAATTAAAGTACATTGACAGCTAAATTTATAAAATAAAAATAGCAGCGTTCCATACATTTTCAACTCCCTACCAAGGTCGAACCCTTTTGGCTACCACACTAAAATCAACCTTTACTACCTTCAATACAGTTTTATTTTAACTATTCATGGGAAACCCGTGTTAAGTTTGTTTACGAATGCGGCCTGAATTATGTTGTTTATGTGATTTGAGATATGTTTATTGTTACGCTGGAGTTGTGTGAGGAATTTTCATATACTGCTGATAAAATTTCCAGAACGTAGGTCAAGTGTACCAGTTTCAGCGATTAATCTGACTCCGAAGATCTTTCTGCAACATCATTAGTCTTGGGAGGTTTTGAACTGAAATTAAACGTAAAATTACGGGCTGTTTTTTGTTTGCGTTCAACATTTTGCAAGTCATATCTGGATGTAAAATGCGTATTAACGACATGTGGCCGAGTGGTGACGCCAGTAAGAATACATTTGTCACCACCCCAACTCCTCCTGCGGGTGTCGTAAGAGTCGACTAAGTTATTGAAGAATCACTGACCATTCTTTGATAAGAGATTGATGACGGGCAGCAGCGTCATCATAGTGGACACATTACTGCGATCGCCAATCGGCATTTATCTTCTAATACACATAGTTAATAGGAGATGCCTACGTTCAGCAGTGGACTATCATAGGCTGATGATGTAACGACGGTAGGTAGGTAGCTCATTAGCAACACGTAATAATATACATATTACAATACTATTGCGACTAGATAGAAGTTCCTTTTGGCACGTATATAATATTGTACAACGTTCTTCAGTACAGTTAGCCCTCCAAAGTTTGAACCTGGTGAGAAATAAACCACTTTTCGCACTAGCGCATGAATATTAAAGCGCCGTCTGCACTGAAAAATCAGTTTCAATTTAGTTTGTTTATAACTAGGTATTTTTGTGCTTTTGCTTTTCCGGGTTATATTCTCTACAGCATCTTTATCGTGAGTTGGGGGAGTGAGAAAGCTGTGTATCCACTGCTTGACTTAGTTCCTATTTATTTATTTATTTAATCTTTATTGCACAAAAAGAAAAATACAATTGTACAAAAGGCGGACTTAATGCTACAAGACATTCTCTACCAGTCAACCTTCGGGCAAAGCAGAAAGTACCTATGTAGGTTTAGCTTATCCCTCCTGCTCACACCAATATGCCAGTACGAGCGGGAGGAAGAAAAAGTTAATTTCGCAAACGTCTTTTTATCTCCGCCAGTTCAGGGTAAAGGAGAAAAGTCATGTTGTACTGAGTTGGTGAAATTTCTTGAACAGTTCCGATAATTTTATAGCTAGTTTAACTTTTATAGTAGGTACTTATAGGCATTTTCACTTCTAGGGACTCCCAATTAGCTCAACTCTTACAAAAAAGTTAACTTCGATGTCAGTTTTGTAACGACAATTAAGCATGAAATATTTACGTAAATCCACTTTATTCATGTTATTATTTTGCATAAACGCGTATTCTTTCTGGATTAGGTAAATGATAAATAATTATTTTTGTTAATGTAATTAATGCTTAATTGTCGTTACGAAACTGACATCGAAGTTAACTTTTTTGTGAGAGTTAAGCTAATTGGGTGTCCCTAATAGAAGTGAAAATGCCCTTATAGTATCTTATAATAAAAACGTAGTAACTTGACTTGTGACGACTAAAACCACGCGCAAACGCTATCAAAATGTGTTCTAATTTTCCGATACATTTTGATTGATACCAAAAATTTAACCAATTTCAAAAATACAAATAAATAAATCTAATTTTGAAACCGTCTTTATTTTTTAGTCCTTAAATAGATGACCAAACTTAGTCTGGAAACTGAAAAGAACACATTGATTCCTTGAAAAGTTGAAACCCCTAAAAAGAAAAGCGCTTGTGGTCTGGCGGTAAAACGCACGGCCGCTACGCAGCGGTCGTGGGTTTGATCCCAGGCTCGTACCAATGATTTTTTTCAAAAAACTTATGTACGAAATATCATTTGATATTCAAAAGTGCTTTACGGTGAAGGAAAACATCGCGAGGAAACTTGCATACATCTGCGAAGAAATTCAAGGGTGTATGTTAAGTCCCCAACAAGTACTGATCCAGCGTTAGGACCACGCAAAATAGGCACGTTTGATGTCGAGTTGCGGATAATATGGCCAGAATAACAACAAACAATAATAACAACCCCTAAATAGTGACTTTGGACAAAAACTTATTCTAGTTTACTATGTCAAGTTATGAGTTATAAGTTATCCGTAAAATGTACCAATTCTAAAGATATTTGAATTACCGGGAGACAGGATAATCTTTATCCATAAAATGGAGGGTTTTTCTACTCTTACCCAAGAAGCAGCAGAATACATATTGTTAATATCTGAAGAAGAAGTACACAATAGCCATACGAAAAATTCAGTTAGGCCTTAACCGAATTCTAGTCAGACGAAGTCGCGGGCTGAAGCTGCTTAAAGAATCGTAAACCACACACAGTGACCTTGATCATCACCTCAATATTTATAACAGACCAGTACTCGTGTCAAGGGCATTTTCAAGATCGGTCCAAGACGAACTTCTTATAAATAACTTTTACGGTATAAAGCTCAATGCAAGAGCTATAGTCGTACCATGAGCAAGTATCGGACAAACGCCCGTCATTTTGAAATCATAACCCTGTTCCTTACAGTAGAGTCTGCCTTATCTTATGGTGTTAACTTATTTTATTTTATAAGATTATTTTTTAATAACACTATCACAAAGTATGTATTTAGAAGATCGCAACTCCTTTTCACTTGTACACACCATGATTGTACATTTTTGACCCATAAACGATTTAGAATTTTTGATATTGAATTTCTATGTATTGAGAGTATAATCTTCTTCGTTTACCGCGATAATTATTCATGAAATAAAACTATTTAAACGGATTATGTTTATCGCGTATATTAATTTATTTTACAATCGTTTATTGGTCACAATCATGATTATGTACAACTTGTACAAGTAGGAAAGAGTTGGGATCTCCTAAATAGATACTTTGTATTAGTGTTATAATTTTAAATAAAATATATTAACATCATAAGATAAGGAAGTCTCCACTGTACGGAACAGGGTTATGTTTTCAAAATGGCAGGCGTTTGTCCGATGATTGACCATGAGTTGGAAAGTAAAGGATACGTTAGGTTTTATTCGATACGTAATGCATTCTATCGCGCTGATATATTGGAGCAAGCGCGATAGTATCGAAAAAACCTAACATTACCGATGCTTGCAAGGTCATGGTACTGATGGTTTTGTTTTTTCACGTCAGCGAGTGACGGCACTTTACCTCTTTTTAATCGACTTAAAAAAGGAGCAGATTCTGAATTCGATAGCTTTCAACCGACTTCAAAAAAAGTAGGTTCTCAATTCGACTGATTTTTTTTGTTGTATGTATGCCGATACCTATCTCCGAGAATCGTGAACTGATTTAATTTTTTTTGTAATAGAACGTGTATAACCCCGTGATGGTCCCGTTGGCACCAGGTTGGGGTCTGATGATCTTTTGTGACATCGAGGGATCTCTTCAAATGTTATAGGTAAATGTGTGGCGCGTTTGATAATTTTCATTCATTTATAAAAATTGCATTCAGAAAGTAGGATTTTATGATAGGAAACCAATGATGGAAACAAATCGGGGATTATGGAGAAATCGGTTGAAACTTGAAGTCTGTTTTTAAAATTTTTCCTTTTGTGATTAATCCCACAATGTCGTAACAGATGTGCTTACCATAGAAAAAATTAACTGCGAAAGAGTCTGGTGATTATTTTTGTATGTAATAATAATATATAACATAAATACACAAATAATGCCCTCGCCAGGATTCGAACCCGGAACCTCCAGCTTCGTAATCAGGGTCACTACCAACTAGGGTACGAAGGCTGACTAAACTATTTAAATCTCCCGTACACCACATCCGCTCTCACCGTGAATCAGACTCGCCTGCAGCGCTGCGCTTCTGCGGTAAACAATGTGGGTAATTTACGTGGTGATTTATGCTTTATACAGCAGGCTGGGTAATTGAGGAACGGTTGGATATTCCAGATTTTTGGCGGCTAGTTAGGTCATTGGTTAATGGTACTCCTACCTGCGAAGCTGGAGGTCGCCGGTTACAATTACGGTGAGGGCATACCTTGTGCAGTCGAATTCATAAATTTGTATTAAATTTGTATTTTGTCAACTTTAATGGGTAGGCCAAGGTGGACTGATGACCTGGTGAAGGTCGCAGGAGTCTGCTGGATGCGGGAGGCGCAGGACCGGTCATTGTGGTATTTTTTGAGCCCTATGTTTAGCAGTGGACGTCTTTCGGATGATATGATGATGATGATGATGAATGACTGACCACTTACAAATTTACAAATGATAATGATAACATGTCATGTCTAATATTAGTACAGATATTTATAGCTTTCTGTCGCTTACATATTAATCTGACATATGCTCAGATTAATATGTACACATATTTTTGATTGGTAAATCTGTTCAGATGCATATGTATCTTTCTATGCTCATTTATTTTGAAGCCTTTGCGTTCAAAAGTATCTGAACACGACAGTATATTGATTTATCACGAAAATGTTTCATACATCATTGTTTGTGTTAAATAGGTATATCTTTTATTTACGTATTTGACTGATTCTGTCTGTTACGAGTACTTAGCGCTATCGAGGCAAGCAGTAAGGTTGTTATAAAGATGTTGTTAGTATAAAGAAAAAAACACCCGCGCGATCCTATTATGAATCTCGCTGAGCCTCGTTTCATAAAATAACACTCGTGTTTTAATGCAGTAGTCTATTATGTAGTAGTTACACGCACTATTTAGAAACTACGCGTGATTCGGATACCCAAAAAATACGTGTGCTTGACCGTTTAATTATATTGTTTCAACTAATTATTCACGTCAGGACCGTACTTAATACGCTACAGTCGTATTCATACACACCAAAGCAAAAGAAAACTACACGTCATCAGCCTATCTCAGTCCACTGCTGGACGTAGGCCTCTCCTATTAATTCTTATTAAAGGTAAATGCCCATAATCGCCACGCTGGGCAAGCGGACTGGCGATCGCAATAATATGTCCACTACGATGACGCTGCTGCCCACAATCAATCTTCAATCAAAGAAAGGTCAGACAGTTCAATCCCTTAGTCGGCTCTTACGACACCTGCGGGAAGAGTTGGGGTGGTGACAAATGTATTCTTACTGCCGTCACTACACGGCCAAAGGAAACCAATTGCTTATAAATTCCGAGTCCTAAAACCACTAAAGCAGAGAAACCAGTAGATATTATATAAACAACCACATCAAAAGCGCGCGTATAAATTATTACAATAACAATGTACAACTATTAATGTCTCTATTAACATGTCTAACATATTAATTATTTAATTCCAACGTCAATGTAGGTGTAATCATAAATTTACTTGAAAATCATTGTTGAACAATAGTTTACAGACTACGCACCTAAAATCATTTCAAGAGTTTTGTAATATTTATTTTCTACTCTTCTGTAATATTTGAATTAAGATTATGTACACAAAATTATAATTATACTCGTATATATTTACATCCAGTTCGCTACTCAACTATAATGAACTCGTAATACAACGCTGTAGGAAACTATAATGGTTTTGTATAATCGCGTGCCAACAAAAAAGATATCAACAAGAACCGGTTTTTTGTACATGCCCAAAAATAAATTGTAGGGATAGAATTTTTTTTTATGGGTTTTTTAACACTTTTTTTAGTTGAACTTTTTTCTGAAAAATTGAACGTATTGCGTATCTAATATTTATATTTTTTTCTGAAACTTTTTTCTCATTTTCTCTAACTTTAATCAGTGTGTATGTCGAGATGAAAACTACTAGTGTAATAATTTTAATCGTGCAGGCATTTTTCAGTGACGTGTGATGAAAATAGTTTTTTGAATAACATGTCATTATCTCTTAAACTAAGCCGAATCCAGGAAAGTTCATATGACATTATAGTCTTAAAATGTGTTCAGGAATACACATTTCAAGTTTGTCGGGCTACTTACTAGCCACCCTGTATATCTGATTGTAAGTAATTGCTAAGTACAGTAAAACTATCCAACTATAGTCCAAAAGCTCCGAACTATGGTCCAAAACTAAGTCAAATATCTTTGATTTAGTGTAATTATTATATTATTGACGGAGTTATTACACAAAGTCTCCTCATTCATGATTAAAAAACTTAGATAAAACTAAAGTAAAAGATTACCATTGATGCTTAATTACGAGTTGAACTTGTGTATCATAGTTGCCTTCGGTCCGTTTTCGTAATTATGGTTTCGTAGTTACCTACGTAAGAAGAATTATTTTTCACCGTTTCGTAATTGATTACCAAAGCGGAATTTATTTTCTGCATTCGTAATCTGTTTCGTAGTTAACTACGAAAGAGGAATTTATTATTATTTTTTTGTAGTCATTTGGCTACAAATCAAGAATTATTTTTCATTGTTTGGTAATTCATTATCGAACAAGAATTTATTCCTTTTTAGTAATTGAGTTTCGTAGTTACCTCGTTATACATAATATATTATTGCAGGTAGTCACTGAGTTGTCTACAAAATGGAATTTGTTGCAATTTCGTAATTAATCCATTCCTTTATACGATTATTGAAATAAATTATCATTAACACTAAATAAATTATAAATGAAACAATTAAATCGGAACTTTGATAACTTATATTTCCACAAGATGGAATATAAAAATTTGATATTGTTTGCACCAAATTATTGTGTGCCGTGTGGTAACGGCAGTAAGAATACATTTGTCACTACCCCAACTCCTCCTGCGGGTGTCGCTAGAGTCGACTAAGGGATTGAAGTGTTACGGACCACTATTTGATAAAAGATTGATGATGGGCAGCAGCGTTAACATAGTGGACACATTACTGCGATCGCCAATCTGCTTGCCCAGCGTGGCGATTATGGGCATTTACCTCCTAATGCGTCTATACGCATAGTTAATAGAGAGGCCTACGTCTAGCAGTGGACTATCATAGGCTGATGATGCACCTAATTATTAATACCTATTGATGTTTTTTTCCTATTGTTGGTTTAAACGCGGTGCCCATGAGGAAGGGGAAAAAATTCAACAGCGGATTTCTGATCAAATTTGAAGTTAAAAGTGTCATATGAAGTTTGGATTGAGTCTATTTTAAGAGAAAATTATATTTTTTCCTAAAACTGTTTTAGCCCGTTACGCTATGATAAACGCATTTTAGGAAACGATTTTGTTACCATGTTGTCTAAGTTCTGTCACACTTAATTGACAGACATCAAATGAACAAAAAAAATCTTTAATTACCTAGCAAATAAACAAAACTTTTGAAGTGCATTTTTCGCGATAGTTTCATTAATAAAATCCTTTTTTTGTGTATTGAGGCATTCAAAACATCAAAAAAATTTTTTTTTGCAAATTTTACCAAAACTCACTTAACATTTTTTGCTTCTTTTAGTCTCAGGAATATGCTGTTAAAATTTTTCCCTTTCCTCACGGGCACCTTGTATATACTAGGGCTTTTAATACCGGTATTTTCGTATGAAAAATAACGCGATACCGGTATTGCGAATACAAAAAATACCGGTATTGGGAGCCATAATATGTACCTAGCCAATAAAATAAAAGTTGTCTAGACTATGAAAAAAAACATGACAAATTATGACATAGCATGCAGCAAAAGATTAACAATATGCAAGGTCCCCAAAAAACCTCACTGGCAACGGGAATGCACTTATTTTCTGGCCACCGTTCATACAAGCAATCCATTTTATTCTGTTTCAAATTCTCATCGGGGATCTATTGGATGCCGACTGCTCACGATCGATCTTTAAGGCATGCTCTGAGGGCGGCCTATGTCCTGCAGAAGTGGAAATCTATCGGCAAAAAATTATGATGAAAACTGGCTAAACCGAACAAAGATCTCAAAAACAGTATTGGGCAGTTTATGAAAATTAACAAGTGCAGTAAATTCTTTTTTCGTAATTAATTATGAAATAAGAAAAGTAAATATGTTTTGGTAATTAACTACGAAAGAAGAATTAGTAAGCAATTACGAAAACGGAAAATAAATTCCGCTTTGGTAATCAATTACGAAACGGCGAAAAATAATTCCTCTTACGCAGCTAACTACGAAACCATAATTACGAAAACGGACCAAAGGCATAGTTGTAGTACTGGACTGTAGTTGTAGGGTTTTACGGTTTTATTTTGACAAGGTTCTAAAATCAAGGAAAGTACCCAATCATTTTCTATTCCGTTACCAAGTCGATTTAAGCCACTTTCCTGAATATTTCATTGACGAAACACAACAGGAAATGCTGAGCGCTGGAACGCATCGCGTAAACAGGTGAAAAATGCGCGCTCATAAATAAAACTGGCTTATCGACTCATACGATACGTGTGCGCGCACGATTATGAAGTTTACATTAGTGCTATACTTTGTTAGATCTTTATTACTGAAGAACTGACACGAATTGCCGTAGCCGTGTGGTGACGGCAGTAAGAATACATTTGTCACCACCCCAACTCCTCCTGCGGGTGTCGTAAGAGTCGACTAAGGGATTGAATCACTTACCATTATTTAATAAAAGATTGTTGATGGGCAGCAGCGTCATCATAGTGGACACATTACTGCGATCGCCATTCCGCTTGCCCAGCGTGGCGATTATGGGCATTTACCTCCTAATGCGTCTACGCATAGTTAATAGGAGAGGCCTACGTCCAGCAGTGGACTATCATAGGCTAATGATGTTGATGATGTATAATAATATACCACCTCTTTGACATCATCATCAAGTCACCAGGGTTGCGTTTTATAAGTTACAATTTACAATTTTGCTGTTTGCCTCTCTTTCTAGCCAATACGTGCGTGCGTTAGAGAGGCAAATAGCGAAATTGTAAAATGTAACTTCATAAAACGCGACCCAGCAGTCCTTTCCAAGATGCTCTACAATCGTATACGATAAGCGATAAATCACGTGACCATAATAATATGTATATGGAAATGTTCACGTCACTTTTCGCTCGAATCTGTCAATTTCATACATTTATTACTAAAGGTGCATTCAGACCACGCGAGCATTCTCTATCCCCCCACTCTACGAAATTCGATCGTTACACAAAACGTGATTCGATGACTTCGTAGAGCGGGGGATAGAATAGCGAATTCTCGTTTGGTCTGAATGTACCTTAATCGCTTATCGTATACGATTGCAGAATTGCATCTTTTCTAGGCCTGCAAGTCTGCCTGTGATCGCGGGTGTAGCATCATGCTCGAAACGTAAGGATAATATTAGACGTAAGTTTACGCGATTAAGACTCGTTTGTCGTTCAAATACGACTGATTAGGCCCCAGGTGTACACCTTATGTGTGTGTATCTTATTTCTCGAAAGCTTGTAACTTGTAATACAAGCGGAAGTTCTTATCTAATTAATAGTGTTAAAAAGAGACTTCCACTTGTATTACAAGTTACAAGCGTTCGAGAAACGGACCCCTGGAAGTTCTTACGTAAGTTATAGGGACGGAGCTATACAAAGGAATGAGAGGTGAATATCACTATCTCATTCCTTAGTATAGCCCCATCCCTATAACTTACGTAAGAACTTACAATTGTACGGTTGGTCTTATGTCCTTTAATTAACACCTAACGATTATTTATTATCTGTCAGAGTTTCTTTGATAGTGTCCATCGTCATCATCAGCCTATATCAGTCAACTGCGAGACAAAGGCCTCTCCTATTACCTAAGCGTAAGGACGCATCAGGAGGAATAACAAATAAATAAATAAATATCTTGGGACATCTTACACAAATCAACCTAGTCCCACGGTAAGCTCAATCAAGGCTTGTGATGTGGGTACCAGGCGACGATATAATATATAATAGATAGATACATATAGATACCTACTTAAATACATAGACAGCCATGACCAAGGAACAAATATTTGTGATAAATAAATACACAAATAATGCCCTCGCCGGGATTCGAACCCGGAATCTCCAGCTTCGTAGGCAGGGTCACTACCAACTAGGCTACGGAGGCTGACAAATAGGAGGTAAATGCCCATAATCGCCACGCTGGGCAAGCGGGTTGGCGATCGCAGTAGTGTGTCCACTATGATAACGCTGTTGCCCTCCATCAATATTGGAAATGGTCAATGACACTTAAATCCCTTAGTCGACTATAACGACATCCACGGGAAGATTTGGGTTGGTGACAAACGTATTCTTACTGCCGTCACCACACGGCCAATTGATAGTGCTATAGTAAGTATATTTAAGGATTTGGCGTAGTATACACGACAACACACACCTTCAATTGTTATTGGCGTTGAAAGCTTAAAAATCCCCGCCAACATCAACAAATTTCGACACTGTTAGTTTGTCCGTCATACAAGCAACTATTTATTTGTGCAGCATTTCGATACGTCGGCTTATTTGAGGAATATTTATGGTCTGATGCGAGTTTTACAATTTAAAACGAGCTGACGTAAAAATGGTGGATTCAGAGGCATTTATCATTTAATTTAGCTATTATTTCTCCTTCTTCACCATCTTAGGGTAGGTTTGTTAAATTATGATACCTATCGGTATAAAAATTCTTAAAACGGAAGTATTTTTTACTTTACGTACCGGAAGACGTAGCGTGGGTAGGCCCCCCACAAGGTGGACCGATGACCTGGTGAAGGTCGCGGGAGTCCGCTGGATGCGGGTGGCACAGGACCGGTCATTGTGGCAATCTTTGGGGGAGGCCTATGTTCAGCAGTGGACGTCTTTCGGCTGATGTGATGATGATGATGATTTGTAATTTTGAACGTCCCATACTAAATTAGTACCATAGTATTACTAATACAGTTGAAATCAGATATATATCAAATATCTGAGCAAGCCTCTATTACTATGGCATTAAAGTGCATGTTCAGATATTTTTAAGCACCTTGGCAGCTCCGATATATCTGATGGCGACTGTACATAGAAAATGTATTATCTCGTACAATATGTCTATTACATAATTGAAAGTGCCTGTACTCTGCCTACTTGAATAAATAATTATTTGTCTTTAACTTTGTAGCCATGCAGACCGCTAAGCTTAAGTGGGACTGGGCCGGGCATGTTTGCCGTATGCACCCAGTAAGGTGGGCCAAAATGGTTTCAGACTGGCACCCACGGGAAACCTTCGATGGTGCTGGCCGGGGCATTGGCAGACCGAGAAGTAGATGGCGGGACGACCTGGACGCGTTTTATCCGAATTGGCGGGAGAAATGTGACGACCGGGCAGAATTGAGGAAAAGAGGGGAGACCTTTGCCCAGCAGTGGGACACTAAACCAGGCTGATAAAAAAAAAAAAAAACTTTGTAGCATAAAACCAACTGGACTTGCGACCATCTAAGTGACGAAGATACTTTGAGCGATGGCAAAAAATGCGGTATGGGTTGTTAGTACGAACAATCAGTAGCCGTACCATGCGTTGGAAAGTTAAGGATACGTTAGGATTGACTCTATACGTAATGCATTATATCGCGCTAGCACTGACATGTTGAGGTGCATTCAGACCAAACGAGCATTCGCTATTCTAACCTACTCTACGAAATTCGATCGTTACACAAAACGTGGTTCGTTGATTTCGTAGAGTGGGGATAGAATGGCGAATGCTGGTTTGGTCTGAATTCACCTTTGGAGCCAGCGCGGCCTGCTTTACGTATCGAGTAAAACCTGATACCTGAAACCATCATCATCAGCCTATCTCAGTCCACTGCTGTACGTAGGCCTCTCCTATTAAGGCGTATAGACGCATTAGGAGGTAAATGCTTATAATCGCCACGCTGGGCAGGCGGATTGGCGATCGCAGTAATGAGTCCACTATGATGACGCTGCTGCCCATCATCAATCTTGTAGAATGGTCAGTGACACTTTAATCCCTTAGTTGACTCTTACGACACCCGCAGGAGTTGGAGTGGTGATAAATGTATTCTTACTGCCGTCACCACACGGCGCCTGCAACCGGTACTTGCAAAATCATGATACGACTGCAGGGATTATTCTTCATAAAAAATGAAAGTAACCAGCGTTCGACACGAAAAAATTAAACTTAGACATACCGACCTCAAAAGCGTTGCGTCGCTCGTAAATACGGCACTAAATCCGCGGAACAATAAACAATGGAGTTTATCGCCTCGGATAAAACATGGCCACTTCACGAAAACACCGTCTCGTGATGGTCGAAATGTTGCAACACGTGGTTTTCTATATTCCCGTGTGTGAAAAAATCGAATTGGATTGTCCTTAATACAGCAATTCTTCCCGCGGGTGTCGTAAGAGTCGACTAAGGGATTGACGTGTCACTGGCCATTCTTTGATAGAAGATATAGGATGAGCAGCAGCGTTATGAATCGTAGTGGACACATTACTGCGATAGCCAACCCGCTTGCCCAGCGTGGCGATTATGGGCATTTATTTCCTAATGCGTCCATGTCCGTATGCATAAGACCTCTCCTTTGTCATGTGAACATTTCCATACAACATAGTCGCATGATTTTTCTTTCGAATCTGTCATTTGAAAACATTGATTACTTTTCGCTTATCTCATACGCATAATACATCTATTCGGCACTGGTCTCACCGCGAGCTACTAAGCTATGAACTATCGGCTATAAACACGAACAGAAGATACGCACTCTCGTGTAAATAAAAGAGACACGGCGATACTCGCCCAGCTATCAGCTATCACCGCCGGGCGAGTATCGCCGTGTCTCTTTTATTTACACGGGAGTGTGTATCTTTTGTTCGTGTTTATAGCATAGTTCATAGCTTAGTAGCTCGCGGTGAGACCAGTGCCTTATATTGCAGAATGGCGTCTATACCTAGGCATACAGGACTTGTAGGCATCCATAGATAAAGATAGTTGGGCCATTTTTTTCAAGTTATTCTTCCATTTTTTTGTAAGATATTTATTTTTATATGATTTAACTACACTCAGAATTGTAAGGTATTTCGATCCTAAGAGAAGAACATTTTTGTCCCCAAATTTCTTTTTAAAAATGATGGAATGGAAAAATCCTTGGGACAACATTTTTCTCCTATCAGGATCGAAAGAGCACGTGATTCTGTGTCGAAATCAAATTAAAAGATTAAAAAACCAAAAAAGTCATGGGGCCAATAAAAAAAGGCCCAGTTACTTATGTACTCTTACACCTTATCACGTTTGTTCATATGCAGGTTTCACAGAATTATAGTATTAAAAATACAATCTTTCTCGCCAACTGTACGTATATCTACGCTGTACCCTGCTCATGCAAATTTAAGCGTAGGATTTAGTTTAGACATCCAATCAACAACTGACTGAATGATTGACATATGTTGACTTATCGTTATTGACCGGAAACAACCGGTCAATTGACAGAAACGCTTTATACACAACACCATTTGGCTTAAGATGACATTTTAGGAATTCTGAATCTGCCTTTTTTTATGTGACGAAGGTAGACAACTCAGCTCTCAGCCCACCTGATAGAAAGCGGGAACTGAGGTCCATGGACATAGTGACCAAAAAATCGCCTATACGCTGCTTACTCTGAGGACTTAGATGGATTGCCTCTATGCCAGTAATTACACCGGGTATCTTACCCCCAAACCAGAACACAGTACTCTATTTAGCGGCAGGTTAACCGGTAAAACGGTGGAAGCTATCCGGGCGGACCCTGCACGAGGTCCTACCACCAGCAGCATTTTTATTTAACCCTTTCACAGCTGATCATGAACCGGTAGGCTTATGATGGTATCGTGTTTACACGAAAACGCGTGACCATGATAAGCCACCTGACTCGTTATTATCATAGATGATGACGAAACTAGCCAGCATGTGTCTGCTGAATGTATCATGCACGCAGCAGCGAGATATGACGTGTTTGGCAGGGATAGGCTAGAGGAGAAGGAACTCAGGAAGGTCGACATTAGAGACGTCCTGCGGTTCTGCAAGAAAATTGGAAGACCAGGAGGAAGTATTGGGGGAACGCTACCGGAACACTAACCTGCAGCTCCAGCTAAGGGAAATGGGGTGAATGAGCATATTGGATGCTCGACAGCCCGCTTGTGTCCGGTCGAGCGTCCCTCCGTAACATAACATACCATCGTAGTTGTGAATGTTTTGTGATCTCCAACTACATTGATAACGAACTAGAGTTGGAATTAGTGATGGGTCGTCCCCGGTAATTTACCCAACACGGTATGGGGAATATTCCCAAATGGAAACTTTCCAACATAGTAAGATTAGTAAATTATCGGTAACGACCCATCACTAGTTGGAATTCAAATGAATGTTTCCTTATGTCGGCTGTGAAAAGGTGAGAGTTGGACAGGTCTTTGCCATTAATCCAAGTATAGTGCTAAAGTATAATGAAAAAAAAAATACTAATTAGAAAATGTTACTTTTCTTTAAATGAATATTTAAATGATGAATTTAGCGATATTTAGATATATTTTAGCCATGTACAAATGTATACTTAAGTCTTATTATAAGTGCCTTTCTCTCTATTATCTTGCTGCGCCCAACAGTAACTATAAACTCAAAGAGAATGCTATTATAAATGAATGGATGTACCATTAAATTTGACATTTAATTCAGAATCAGCTTGGAAACGTCAAATAGAAATCCCGTGCCAGACGTGAGTACAATCCCTATGCGAACCGCTCCTTACCCGCCTCCGTTCGTCTCGAGACCGATTTTTCATAAGCCTCCCCAGGCTATAGAGTAGGGTTACTACATTTGCAGTTTATTTTATCGGGACGGTATTGTTTCAAGCGAAACGCCCAAGATACGTTGGAAACAGATTTGGATTAGGTACATGGGGCCCCAGCGCACGCAAATTGTTTGCTGAGATCGCAAGACGTCTGGTTGACGTAACTAAAGACCGAAAAGCTGGTGACTTCCTCGCACAACGCATCAGTATTGCGATACAGCGAGGAAATGCCTCCAGCATCAATGGTACAATTCGGCAAGGGCCAATCTTATATATAGGTTAGGTTCAAAAGATAAGTTACATTTAGTCTAAGTACATAAATTGTAGTTTTGATTTGGATTGAATGAAATTATAATTCAAGTCTGAAGTTAAAATAACGTTTTAATTAGTAGCGTACATAATAATAATCATACATAGTTTAGAGACTAAAATCTCATTCTCTATATATGAAACCGAAATTCACTAGTCGGTTATATAAATAATACACTCTTTTTATTGACAGTAGGTACACTTTACTGCTAGTTCACTTGGTAAAAAAAGACGATCAAATTCATAACATATTAAATGTTAAAGATGTTCATTACATATCTAGGGAAAATGACTTTTTGCTTCAGATTAAAAGGTTAAAATAGTACATTACGCCACAAGTGCAAAAAACATGAAAATCGAAACGAGTGGCGATGTTGTAAAACACGACTGAAGGGCGTAAAATGAGCCACTTCTCGCCCTAGAAAGGCACCATCTGTACTAAAAAATATATTTTACACTGTAGAAGATAAAACTCACTTTTGCGCTCTGCAATTAATGGACGAAATAGCGTAGAGACACGCTAGCAGTGCGATGAAAAGAAAATTATTATGGTGACATAACAGCGTGGCTCTGTTTTATCGTAAAACCAAACTAAGACTCCTAGTGATTGATTAGGATACTGCAATCGTTATAAAACGGGACGTGCCGAGATATGAAGGGTGAAATCTTTTACATGATACAAAATTATATACTCATTATTGCTATCAACTTTTAATTTGGGACTTATATCGAATTCGGTAGAAAAAAATATAAATACAACATTCGAGTGCATGAATATGTATACACATTTGAAAGAGATCAGTATGGATAATTGAATGTAGATGAATGAATGTAGATTAGATAATTATTAGATTAGATAAATGATTGAATGCAGATTAGATAATTATTAGCAGATATTATATTTGGCTCAAGTAGATCACCTCTCAGTCCAGCAAGCGCCACGGTGTCTTCTTAATTATATTTTCTTTTTTCCTTACGAGGTTTACCGCATGTTCCCACTAAATTAGTCTGCATATTCCTTTAATTTTTTTTGTAATTTTTTATTTTTATTGAATTTCATTTCTCACATTCTCTCTTGTCAAATCTTATCTTGGCACGTGTTACGAGTAGTATACAGGGTTGCCAGTGCCAATTAGTATAATGTTTTCATGCATGTACTGTTACCGGTGTCACTTGTTAGTTTTAAGAATAGTCTTAAGTTTATTATTATTATTGTTATTTTGTTTTGGTTGCCAGTCAAGATCACCAGTTACAAATAAAAATGGACATCGTTGCGTCGCAACACTCAAAAAAGGATTTCCGTTCGTTCTGGAAGGCTACCAATTCGATGAGGCTTCGGCCGAGTTGCCCTCTTAGCGTAGATGGTAAAAGTGAGTTGAAAGATGTAGCCAACCATTTCAAGGACATGTTTGTTGTCAAGTCACCTTTAAATTCTTCAAAGCGGGAGGTGAATAGTGCTGAGGCCAACAAGGAACCAGTGGGACCTGCCTTTACTGCCAAGGAGGTAGCAAAAGCTATTAGCATGATCTCACGTGGCAAGTCTCCGGGCCATGATGGACTCAGTATTGAGCATCTTCTAAATGCAGGTCCTCATATTTATAGAGTGTTGGCTATGTTTTATACGTTGTGTGTCAGACATTGCCATTTGCCTCATGATTTTATGAGGACCATAGTTATACCAGTAGTTAAAAACAAAACTGGCAACCTTGCGGAATCCAGTAACTATAGACCTATATCCTTGGCAACGATCATTGCCAAGGTATTTGATGGTATGCTTAACGTACAGGTAAACAAATACGTGCGTCTTAGTCACAATCAATTTGGGTTTCGACCGGGACTATCCACTGAGAGCGCCATACTTTGCCTTAAGCATACCGTCAAGTATTATATAGATAGAAAAACTCCGGTTTATGCTGCATTCTTGGACCTATCTAAGGCTTTTGACCTGGTGTCCTACGATTTACTGTGGAAGAAGCTTAAAGATATTCGCTTGCCTTTGGAAACTGTACAGATACTCCGGTACTGGTACAAGGGCCAGGTCAACAGCGTTAGATGGGCGGGTACGATGTCTGATCCTTATAGGTTGGAGTGTGGTGTGAGGCAAGGGGGGCTCACCTCGCCTACATTCTTCAACCTATATATTAACGAGCTTCTAGAGGCGCTAGGTAGAATGCATGTCGGATGTCATATTGACTCAGTATGTGTCAACAATATCAGTTATGCTGAAGACACTGTTCTACTTAGCGCTTCTGCCTGTGGTTTACGTCGGCTACTGGAAACATGCGAAAAGTATGCTATAGATCACGGACTTAAATATATTGTAGTTAAAAGCCACTTGATGGTATTTGAACCTAAAAACTACAAAATAGGTACAGTACCCCCCATAAGGTTAGACGGCACTCCATTGCAAAGGGTGTGGAATTTTAAATACCTAGGACATATTGTAACGCACGATCTTAAGGATAATATGGACATGGAACGGGAACGGAGGGCTCTGTCAGTTAGGTCCAATATGATCTCCCGTAAGTTCGCGCGGTGCACAAGGGAGGTTAAAATAACATTATTTAAAACGTATTGTACCTCTCTGTACACGTGCAGCTTGTGGCGGAGCTATACGCAACGGGCTTACGGGGCCCTCCGTGTACAATTCAATAACGCGTTCCGGGTGCTGGTGGGGCTGCCGCGCTTCTGTAGCGCATCAGGGATGTTCGCGGAAGCGCGAGTGGACTGCTTCTACACGAGCATGCGCAAGCGATGTACATCCCTGGTGCGCCGGGTGCGCGCCAGCCCCAACCCCATCCTGCGTTCCATAGGGGACAGGATTGACTGTCCGTTTATGAGGCATTGTTGCGACTTGCATATATCGCAGAGTCTGATTATTATGTAGTTATTGTATTAAATTTTAATATTAGTATTAAGTACCTAATTCAACTAACCATATCATGTATGAGTCTCGTGTTACTCGAAATAAATTATTATTATTATTATATTATTATGTTGCCCTGAAAATCAGCGTCGTGGCAACCTAGCCATGACACATGCTGAGTGGCAACCTTTTTGGTGTGTTTATTTCTTTTTTATTAGTTTCTTTGTAAATGTACCTATTTAATCGCCAAATAAATAATATTCTATTCTATTCTATTCTAATTGTACACATATTCATGACAATTCAATTGTAACTACTCGTAGCGACAACTGGTTTCACAATTTGTATGGAGATGTAGATTTTGTGGAAACTATTTCAAAGATGGTTCCATAGTAAAAGTTAGCTGTAATCATGAGTAGATCCAGAAAACATGATTTTGTGTCATGTAAAAGATTGTAGGTACCTAGTATTGTGAATCTGGTCACCCTACAAGGCATACATGCGTCTAATATTTTTCGTCCCATTGTTTGCGTGACCCAGAAAGTCTCGGGCATGTCACAGAAATGTGGCAGAATCGTAAGGATAAAGGATTGGAAGATGTGACAGTAGGTACCTAAATATAGCATCTACCGCGACCATATATACATAACATGGGCGTCTAACGTCAAAAATGCCCCCAAAAACAATTGTTCATGGGCAGGACATAGCGCTTTTCTCAACACCACGCTTATTTCGGCGCAACATTTTTGACAAAAATGTTTATAGAATATGGAAAATCAAAACTTTGATGGACCAATCACAACTATTTTTAAATGGCCGATTATGTTTCAATAGGTTGACCTGGAAACTACTACTTATGCAAGAAATAGGTTCTTACCTAGAGCATGTAAGATTTATAACGAAAAATTTGGCGACATCGATATATTTCATTTAACCTTAAATCAATATGTATCCGCAATAAAATATAAAATTAGAAATAGTAATTGAATTATAAATTCCAAGTCACTTAAAATTGATAGATTAAAATATTGCTTCACATTTAAATATGTACTTAGTAATAATTCTGAGCAACAGATTTTATTTTTATTTTATTTTATTTATTTAGGTTCACCAACAATCATTACACTTTTTCATTTATACTATGATACATGCTATCACATATTCACTCTAAGTGCAACAATTACTTAGAGGTAAACACCACATGCGAAACTGTGTGAATACATATAACTTAATTTAAATAATATAAAACTGTGCTACTATGAAACTATAAATGTTAACGCTTTCGGTGACACTACATCGACATTTAGGGTGCTTGTATGGTTAACTACGGATATATGTATGTATTCATTAGTGGAAACTGTGTGGCTTGTGTTTATGTATTGTGATTTTACTAATATGTAGACCCCGGTATCGGAGGTGCAAAATGGTAGCTGTCAAGTTCTTAGGGATGGGGTAAAAATATTTGTGATGTCGATAATTAAAGTTACATATCGATAATTTTTCTTTACCATAATAATAAGCTAAGACTTTAATTAAATGCACCTATTTACGATATAAACTAGGACTACATAATTACAAAATCAACAAAATATTTATTTAATGTTAGGTATGTAACATCGCCATACTTTTTATTGAGGCAATTGTCGATGAACCTTCTGAAGTTTGGGTTTTCGAATTTGGTCCAAAGTATGTGATAACTGATGAAAAATTAAGCAGATCTCGGTTACAGTTTAATTGATTTTAATTTTTTTTTCTTTTTTTATGAGTGTTTTCACACAAGATTGAGTTGCAATGCAAGATATGCAAGATTGCAAATATTGGAATGGAATATCCTTTATTAAATAATCAATATTAGTAGAACATACGTTGTTGATTTTCTCTTGATGGCAATTCGACTCCATGTGCTTTTTTATATTCCAACATCTGGAAATTATGTGTATTCTGTAAATTGTATATTAAATGTTTTTCATTCATTTTTGAAGTTCAGGGTGTTCAGTAAGAAGTGACTCCACTTTCTATTGTATAAAATATTTTAGGCGAATAGACTCGTAAACACGGCTAAATAATCGAAGACATCGTTGTAAGATGACTTTGACTATCTATTGACATAAATAATTTATTATAAGTATTTAATATCTCATAAGTTTTAATTCAATGTTGTGCAACTCGAAACATAATAAATGTAATAGCAACCAGAGATTTGTATTGTAATGGTAATGATTTATATATTAAATGTTAATTATTATCATGGTGTAGTGTTTATAATAAAGGGTAGTTTTAAGAAATGTGTCAACAGTCAGTCTGTAACCAACCAGTACACGCTATACAGTTACTCCTGTGTTTTAATTTCGAAAATTAACCTGAAACCTCTCAGTGGCGACGAGAAAGAACATACGCGTATTAAAAGTGAAGTTAAATCACAAGCGAGAAGATGTTAGCAACAAATATGGTGTTAGGTAACAGCCTGGTGTTCGACCACCGCACGCAAGAGTGGGCCATATTTAAAAGTCGTTTTGCTCAGTTTTGTTTGGCAAACAAGTATACGGAAGAGACTGACAAATCTGGTGCTACACGTCGAGCTGTGTTACTCTCTGCCCTGGTGGAGGATACTTTCCGTGTCGCTAAGGATTTAGTGTTTCCAGCCGACTTGGATAGTATCAGCTACAGTGATCTCATCGCGAAGTTGGACGGACATTTTGAATCTAAACGATGTGTATTCGCCGAGCGATATTTATTTTACAAGGCGGAACAACGTCCTGGCGAAGAACTAAGCGACTGGGCGGCGCGCGTGCGCAGTCTAGCGCAATATTGTTCTTTTACCACGGAGCTCGATTCGGCTTTGAGAGATCGTTTTGTCCTTGGGTTAGAGAACAGAAAAGAGAGGGAAAAGCTTTTCTCCGAAGACCCAGGAACGGTGAGTTTCAATAAGGCCCTACAGCTAGCCCAAAGCGTTCGCTGCGCACGGTTGGCGGTGCATGGCAACAGCAGTACAGCAAGCGGCGGCGTCGGCGCCGGCGAGTCTGCAGATATGTTTTCGCTGCGCCCCGCCCTACCCGACGGAAAAAAAAGGTCTAAGTGTAGTGTTTGCGGATATCACAATCACTCTAAAGAACAGTGTAAATTTTCTCAGTATTCGTGTAAAAAGTGCGGGAAGAAAGGCCATCTGAGCCGTGTGTGCAAATCTAGAATTAAGACCACAAATTTCTTAGCTGAGGACACTGACGATATATGCGAAGGTATTTATGATTTTTTTTTCTATACATTCAGTTAACGGGAAACCCATGACGCAATCGGTGTGGATAGATAACGTGTCGATTTTGTGTGAAGTCGATAGTGGAAGCGCAGTGTCCGTCATACCTACTAACTTATTTGAAAAATCATTCAAAGCAAAATATGCCCTATGTACGTGTAATGTAAGGCTCAAGTGTTACGATGGCAGTAAAATCACCCCTATTGGTTATATTTTGTTACCAGTGAAATTCGAAAATAGTGTAATAAAAATATTTTTTTTTGTTATTTCCGCGGTCGGACCGCACATACCGCAATTACCGTTGTTAGGCCGTGATTTTATAAGTATGTTTGACCTTCATTTGTGTAACTATAATTGTCACAGTATAAAGGAGGATCAGATGTTTAAACACTTGCACGAAAAGTATTCTGAGGTATTTTCTGACGAACTCGGTACTTTTACGCCTTATAAAATTCATTTAAAATTAAAAAATGACGCGGTTTTTAAGTTTTGCAAGCCCCGGACGGTACCGTTAGCATTAAAACCGAAAGTTGAAGCTGAATTAAAGAGATTACTAGACTTAGGTATATTGGAAAAGGTTGAACATTCAGATATAGCTACTCCGATTGTTCCCGTGCTACGTGCGGACGGAAATATTCGTATATGCGGAGATTACTCAGTAACCTTAAACAATATTTTATTTATTGACAACTATCCTTTACCACGAATTGAGGATTTGTTTTCAAAATTATATGGTGGTGTGGAGTTCTCTAAATTGGACCTATCTAGGGCCTACAATCAGCTAGTTTTGGACGAGTCCTTGCGTAATTTGACCTGTATAAATACTCATAAGGGATTATTTCGGTATACTCGATTAGTTTTTGGCTTATCAAACGCTCCGTGTATTTTTCAGCAGTGCATGGATAACTTGTTATCAGGTATCGAGGGAACTTGTATATTTTTAGACGATTTGCTAATCACCGCACCAAATAGAGAAACACACGTAGCTAGATTGGAACAGGTTCTAAGCAGATTAAAGGCTGCCGGTTTGCGCGTGAAACAGGAAAAGTGTGCATTTTTTCAAGATTCCGTAGAATATTTAGGATTCATTATTGATAAAAATGGGCTGCACAAATCTAAAAAAAAGGTTGATGCCATTTTAGAGTGTCAACCACCAAAGAGTGTATCCGAATTAAAATCTTTTCTGGGCATGTTAAATTATTATCGTGCATTTATTCCTAATGCGTCCAGTATTTTGAGTCCATTAAATTTATTATTAAAAAAAGATAACAAATGGCAATGGGGTGACGCTCAAAATGATGCATTTAAGGCCATAAAAAAAGAGCTTGCGTCTGAAAGGGTACTGGCTCACTATAACCCCGATTTCCCTACAATTCTCACAGTTGATGCCGGACCTAAAGGCCTGGGAGCCATATTATGTCAGACACAGCCAAATGGCACCGAGCGTGTAGTAGCTTACGCATCCCGGTCGTTATCTGCAAGTGAGCAAAATTATGCTCAAGTTCAAAAGGAAGCGGTGGCCATTATTTACGGAATAAAAAAATTCCATCATTACCTTTATGGTAGATCAGTACCTTTCATTTTAAGGACCGACCATAAACCTTTAATTTCTATTTTTGGTAGTAAAAAGGGTGTGCCAGAATTAGCCGCTAACCGATTACAATACAACGTTATGCATTGTTTTTATCCGCATACAATTTTAAAATCGAGTACATTAAAAGCGCAGACAACATAGCCGATTTCTTATCGCGCGCATTTAAAATTCACAGTTGGTCGCTAAGGAGGATAACTTAGTAGAGGATGAAGCTTTGTTTATAAATTTTTTGTATCAGGATATTCACCCAATTTCTATTGAAAACATACGAAATGAGACTTTGAAAGATCCCGTATTGAGAGAAGTCACAAAGTGTATTTCGCAAGGTTGGCCTAGAAAAATAATAAACAGTGACCTTAAACCTTATTTCAATTGCCGACTGCAGTTAGCTTCAGAAAAAGGTTGCCTAATGAGGGGCCATAAAATCATAATACCCGTTATCTTTAGGGAACGTTTATTGAACGAACTGCATAATTCACATTTTGGAGTTGTTAAAACGAAAAGTAACGCGCGTAAATATATGTGGTGGCCAAATATTGATAAGCAGATAGAAGAAAAAATAGGTTCGTGCAGTATTTGTTCATCAATCCGAGCTGCCCCGCCGCGCGCGCCCCTGGCGGTGTGGCCGCGGCCGCGCGCGTGCTGGCAGCGCCTGCACCTCGACATGGCGGAGCTGGCCGGCCACCGGCTGCTCGTGGCGGTAGATGCGCATTCTAAGTGGGTAGAGGTTTATTTTATGTCGAGTACCGACTCCGCAAGTGTTATTGCGAAATTATGTGACATGTTCGCTAGATTTGGGTTAGTCAAAACATTAGTAACGGATAACGCTACTAATTTCACTTCAACGATGTTTGAGGATTTTTGTAAATCAAACGATATACGACACGTAACAATTGCGCCTTACCATCCAGCGTCAAATGGTCTAGCCGAAAATAGTGTGAAGTTTATAAAAAAGGGTTTGAAAACCATTTTAGCGCAAAATTTATCAAAGGTAGATTTTTATAACAAAATCAATTTCTTCCTTTTTGAGTATCGTAACTCTGTTCACGGAACGACTGGACACTCGCCCGCTGAACTAATGCTGGGCCGGTCATTGCGTTGTCGGTTCGATGCGCTCTTGCCAATATCGGACGTCGCATCCGATCTCAGCCCGTCAGTGTCCTCTGCTGATAAAAATGTGTATCAAAAACAGATCTCACAGCGTAAATGTTATGGTGGAAAGAGACAAATAAAATTTAAAATCGGAGACAGGGTACTAGTGAAATCGTATTACAAAAACGGAACTAAACGTACATGGCTGGAGGGGTCAGTTTTGAATGCTATCGGTTCGTCGATGTTCAATGTATTCATTACAAGTCGTCAAGTGACAGCTAAGAAACATATCGACCAGCTTCTTTTGTATAAGGGCAGGGAGACCTCACAAGAGGATGGCTATGACGGGGATGTGCCCGTTCTTCAACAAAGGGACTCCGAAGACGCAGAACCCGTGCAAGCTGCAGCGTCCCGGCCGTCGGCCGCGGGGGAGGAGGACGACGATGTCGTCGTGTCCGACGTTTCGTTCACGAGTGCGGTTTCGCCGACGTCACAGCCTGGATCGCAGGAAGCCACAGCAGCCCTTGACGAACCACACGATTCACACAGTAATGAGATACCACCAGTGGTGAATACTGATCAACCGAACCAAACAAACGTTTTTACTCGACGATATCCATTAAGGAGTACTAGATATCCAAATACCGATTTTTAACGAATACAAGCTATTTCTTATGTATTTTAAAATTTGTTTATAACTATTGGTGGAGGGATGTAGTGTTTATAATAAAGGGTAGTTTTAAGAAATGTGTCAACAGTCAGTCTGTAACCAACCAGTACACGCTATACAGTTACTCCTGTGTTTTAATTTCGAAAATTAACCTGAAACCTCTCACATAGATCCCAAAAAAAGGTAAACAAATAAATGGTCCATGTACATACAAAAAATAATTGTACAAAAAATCGAGTATCGATATCGGCATCACAAAATGTGTTTACCTATCTCTAAGTAAGAACTTGACAGCTATCATTTTGCACGTCCGATACCGGGGTCTACTAATATGTGTTGTATTTGCCTGTTTGTTTCCCATAGGTTTAAATAAATAAATAATAAATAAATTCAATTACCGTGATGCATTGAAGAGAATGGTGACATTTGTCAACTAAAAATCAGGACCGTTTTAAAAAGGCAATTTAGTATGGCGTGCGGCTGCCATGTTTTATTTGTTCGTAGAGCATCTATAAACTTCCATTTCTGACATAACTTACACCTTCAATTCATTGAAAACTAGCGCCCGTCCCGGTTTTGCACGGGTACAGTCGCCATCAGATGATGAGAAGAATGGTAACAAAATAGGAAAATCACTTGTCGATCTAAAAAAACTTTGTGAGAACTGTTAGGACAGAGACTGCAGAAGCGGTCAAAGTTCTAAGGGCATTAACGATTACTTCATACAAACCCATAACTGGTTTTGCATTTCTTAGACGTTATAATAATCATCATCATCATATTAGCGGAAAGACGTCCACTGCTGAACATAGACCACCCCCAAAGATTGCCACAATGACCGGTCCTGTGGCACCTGCATCCAGCGGACTCCTCCGACCTTCACCAGGTCATCAGTTCACCTTGTAATATAATAAATATACATATATGAATATATAATTTATAATGAATATATAATAATAAATAAATAAATTTCTTGGGACATTTTACATAAATTGAGACATTGTAAGCTCAATTAAGGCTTCTGATGTACATAGGTACCAAGCGACGAAATATATAATAGATAGATTCATATACATACCAACTTAAATATATACACAGCCACGATCAAGGAACAAATATTTTCGATAAATAAATACCTACACCACCCTCGCCGGGATTCGAACCCGAAACCTCCAGCTTCGTGGCAGGTTACCAACTAGGCTACAGAGGCTGACAGCGACGTAGTTTAGTGACAAACTGTTGTCCACCGTAATCACACTGGGGAGTATTCGACAAATTGCTAATTACTCGGCGCTTAACGGGTTAATAATTAACACCCCCGCTGCAGGCTCTGATTAACGGTTTGATGTTTTAAGCTCAAAATATGTTTGTAAACACCGAATGTGTACATTGAAAGATTAAACTTAATTAATTAAAACATACAGTGGTTTGGGTTTCCGTTAATTAAGGTAGGAATATTTTTTCGTAATCAGAAAACGATGCAATGTATTGATTTACACTTTCACGTTTATTACTCATATTTTAACGACTTATAGTGTAAACTTACGTTTAATATTATCCTGACGTTTCGGGCGTGATATTACAATCGTGGTCGCAGGCAGACTAATACTAAACGTAATAATCTAATAATAAACGGATAGGGGGAATCCGCAATGAAACGGACGCATTATGGAACGGACAATTGGACTCTTTTTAAAAAATCTGGACGAACATATTCTTTTTTTTTGGTCATTGGCAACACTGATGACCATAGATAATGCACCTGTAGTCATCAGTGTTGCCAATGACCAAAAAAGAATATGTTCGTTCAGGTTTTTTTAAAGAGAGTTCAAGTTAAATACCGTGTTTATTGCAATAAATCATTTTATTTCATTTCATTTAATTTCAAGTGTCCGTTCCATAACGCTTTCGTTTCATTGCGGATTCCCCTAATATTAAACATAAGTTTACACGATTAAGTCTCATTGAGAAAACGATACCTAAATAAGTTCAACGAATTTCAACTAATTGTTGCACTACATAATTTAGAAATTAAAATGAGTTTCACAATTCCACGAACACTATTAATAGCAGTAATTGCGAACATTTGCATCTAATTCTAGCGCGCATCCAAACGCATGCAGTTATATTGCACTCAATTTATCGTCTGTCGCCGGCCTATGACGTCAAACTGTAGTACACTCGAATGCATTTCTATGTATTTTTCAGTATATATGGTGCTTTTTTTACGCGTTAGTGCGAGAAGTGGTTCATTTTACATCAGGTCCAAAACTTCGGAGGACCATCTGTACTAAAAAACGTCGTACGAGACACGTGCAAAAAGGAAATTCGTAACTCGTGTCGATTTAAAACACTGCCTTCGGTCGTATTTGTAGATCTAAAAAATATAAAGAAAATCATAATTAGTGGGCTTATAGAGTACTTTAAAATAAAACTATTTCGACCATAATCCGCCTAGCCGTTCTTAAATAACTACGGAACCCTACACTGAGCATGGCCCGACATGCTCTTGGCCGGATTTTTAAAGTAAAGATCTGGAAAATCATTGTCTGAAAACAGAACTCATTAAAAATACACGAGATCAGTCAATCTAATAAAAGATACTTATTTCTGATTGCAATAATTGTATTTCGATATCGATGTCCCAATTTTAGCAAAGTAAATTTAACTCTCTGACGTTGGCCGGCGCGTACAGTTCGCTGCATTTAAAGTGCAGCAAATTGGGGCCAAAATATTGGAATATTTTTTGTGCACCTTTTGTGCTGTTATGCTTAAAATGGCGTTCTTTTCGCAGCGGGAATATTATGTGTTTGCGAGTGAAAGCTGTAAATAAATAAATATCTTCATAATACAGCTACAAAGGCCTTTAAATAATAAATAATAATGTACTGTAATAGTATTTTAAACAATCTTGTTGTAATAGAGAGTAATCGAGTACCGCGTTTAGGTCACGAAGCTAGCTAAGTTAGCAGGCGGTCATTTTCTTTCGAAGGTTGCATAATAGTATTTTATGCAACCCTTCTTTAAGAGAGGTCAAAAAAGGTGAGTGGCGTGGGTATTAAAGACGCCACGAGCATTTTTTAACTCAGTTAAAGTTGCATACAATACTTTTTCTACGACCACGACCACACACTTATTTTCAAATAAAATTGTAAATTTGAGAAATATTCTTAGTCAAACACAATTTTATTAATCATCAAGTTCGGGCGGGAGACGTCAAAATTAAAAAAAAAGTTCCTCTATGGTTTACTGTTCATCAGAAATGACATTTAAAATTAGGTTGGCAGCCATGTATTTCATTAAGTCTTGTATACACGAGGTGTCTTAAATTATAGCTCGTGATTCTGAGTCGAATAAGCCTAAACTTGACCAAATTAAATAACAAGATGATTTCCACAACGGTTTGGAAAACGCCCAGATAGAATGAGGATTCGCTCGTTTGGTGTAAACCCACCTTTATATGTTACTTGGTATCAGAAGCCTCTACATATTTATGTGGTCCAATGCAGATTAATGTTATTGGAACCCGCAGTGCGGAAGCCGCAAGAGAAACAGCAGAATATGTTTGTCTCACTCGTAAATATGGCAACACTCATACTCGTCGCTAGTAAGCCCATTCTTAGCTGTTTTATACACTTTGAGGATTTAGTATGGGGAGACGGTATCGCTATAACTTTCCTAACAAAACATTCTGCCAATTTCCGAGGGGGACGAGGTAGCACACATGTAAACGATCTAACTACAAATGCATTTCTTCTTCTCGTTACTACTCACGCACACTTAAACAATACCACAACACTAAGTTAAATTATCACACTAATACAGTAAAATTTCTATGCGGACACAATTTCAAACTATCGACGTAGGTGTAATCGAACCGATTAATATGGCTTTCAAGTGTCTGAAAATTATCGTATCGATATATTTTTCTAAACGTCATAGATTGACGTGCACCTTGGTACTATATATTGTTGTTTTGAGTATTTAAATAAAAGTAAACAGACAATTAGTAACAGTTATTAATTAATCAACCAATTTTAATACAAAACCGCCTGAATTGCTTGCCATTAACCTACTTCAATTGATTATGTTTTCGTTTATCGCGATCTTTGACTACGAAGGCTGTAACTGTAAGGAAAGTCTCGGTCAATCACGTGCATTTCGAAATCCGTAAATCAATTATAATATTTAATACATAATATTAATTAGCGGTTGTGAAAGAAAACAATGTATGTCCATACGAGTGTACATACGAGTGTTATTTATTTTGTTGTAGTAAGAAAGTTTTAGTTAGCTGGGGTAAAACTCACTGAGGCTTAATTGTGAATACTCGTAAGGATACAATTTGAATACAAGTGCGTAGGTACAAGGTGCGTAGGTGCGTATACATACAAGTTTTTGCAATGAGGCCGGTGATATTGATATTCCTTAGTGATATTTTAGTAAGTACCTAAATACAATTTATAATATAGGTCCAACTAGCGTTAAGTAGCACTTGTAAAAATGAAGTTATTGAATTCGATAAGACTGCGTTTTTATTTACTTACTGTGAGAACACTAATATACGTAAACACAAGTGTCCGTATCTCGACATTTTATACCTACTCTCGACATTGTGTCATAAAGAGTAACGTTCACATCACTATGTATTTTCGCGCGTAATACGTATTCCAAATAAGCGCAATAAATATTCAACCTTATTGGCTTACATATAAGCTTAACATTAGACCAAGGCAGAGTCTTCTGTCTTACTTGATTCACTAAGTCTGATATTTCCTACAAAATTTAAAGATGGGTAGACTTTATTAACCTTAAATACGAGAATACAATAAATGTCAAACTTTCTCCATCAGTCAAAAATGATAAAATAAGTAAAAAAGTTTTAAGTTAAACGGTTTTTATTGCACCAAAAACAAGAAAATAAAAATTAGTTGTAACTGACCGTAGATGCTACTTTCTGTAGATTAGTCACGTGAAACTATTATCACTGTAGTCTTCCCAAGTTGGATGCTGAAAGCCACGTTTAGCCTCTATGTCAGTGGATTAAGCGTTACCTAATCGGAAACTTTTACCAAACTGAAATACAAACGTGGGGCGTACGCAATTGTGATTAAGTCACTATAGTTATTTAAGAACAAACATAGAAATCAAGACAGCAATAGTGTAATAAGTTTTGTTCTAGCTTTGATAAAAGTTATTTACCTGTGTAGAAGTGTTGGAACAGATGGATGATTAATTGCAAAATTAAAGCTACGATTACATAATTATTTTGAACTTGTATGTTTATTTATAATAACGCCCCACGTTTTTATTTTAGTTTGGTAAAAGTTTCCGATTAGGTAACGCTTAATCCACTGACATAGAGGCTAAACGTGACTTTCAGCATCCAACTTGGGAAGACTACAGTGATAATAGTTTCACGTGACTAATCTACAGAAAGTAGCATCTACGGTCAGTTACAACTAATTTAACGGTTTTTATTAACTTCACCGCGTATCAACTGTCGTCGATGCTTCAAATCTTGTGATCGATTTTTCGACCACTTCTACTGCACCGAAATCAATAAAATTTGGAAATCTTATCAAGTCCCCATGACAATGCAATATTATAATATTTGTATCCTTGTATCCTCAAAGCCTGATGCTGCAGGCGTACTGCTTACCTTAACCGAGAGTGTTAGACACGTGAAAATGAAAGTTTAGCATGTTTGGCATAATCAAATACTAACAGCCTAATCTTGACTTCCAACTCCTCACTCCTGATGCTGCAGTACTGCCCACAATAACCGCTTTCCGGTTTATCTTTTATCGATATTATGATTTTAAAGAAGTTCTTTAGATATTAAGTAGAAACATGCGAATTTAATACTAACATTCAACTCCTCAAATCTGATACTCCAGTGTTACTGCCTGCCACAACCGCTAGGTTTAGCGATATGTAGATTTTGAAGTACTGCTTTAGATATTTAGTAGAAACATACGGATTTCATTATCATCATCATCATCATTATATCAGCCGAAAGACGTTCACTGGTGAATATAGGCCCCCCCAAAGATTGCCACAAGGACCGGCCTTGTGCCACCTGCAACCAGCGACCTTCACCAGGTCATGAGTCCACCTTGAGGGGGCCTACCCACGCTGCGCCTTCCGGGACGTGACCACAACTCGAGAACCTTACCGCACCAACAGCCATCGGTTCCACGCGCAACGAGCCCCGCCCACTGCCACTTCAGTTTAGCGATTCGAAGAGTACTTTGATTCTGCTGCGAATGGTCTCATTTCTAATCCGATATCGCAGAGAGACTCCTAGCATAGCCCTCTCTATTGCCCTTTGGGTGACATTGAGCCTTCTTATGAGGCCCATTGTAAGCAACCACGGTTTAGTACCGTATGTCATCACTGGCAACATACACTGATCAAAGACTTTCGTCTTCAAACCCTGCGGAATATTGGACGAAAAGATACAGACGGATTTAATACTGACTTCCAACTCCTCAAACCTGATGCTGCTGAGACACGTGCCACTGCCTGCCATAACCGCCAGGTTAATCGAAATGTTGAATTTAAAGTAATGCTTTAGCTAATGGGTAAAAACATATACATTTTGAATACTCACTTACAAATCCTAACCTCGATTAGTGTGTAAAATAACCACTATTAGTGTGCCATAACCGCTGACAGTGTGGGTAGTTCGCGTAAGACGTGGCGCCGGACTTGCAGTCCGCTTGTTCATAGTGTGAGGTGACCTCTCAGGCCTTCGGGTTCGCGTAGAGCGAACCGTCGGGCCTGCGGCTCTCCGTCGAAAAGACTGACAAAGTGAGTAGTTCGCGTAGGGCGAGCCGTCGAACCTGCGGTCCTCCGGCTGATATAGTGTCAGTGTGAGTGGATCGCGTAGGGTGAGCCGTCGGGCCTACGGCCCTCCGGCTGCTAGACTGACAGTGTGAGTGGATCGCGTAGGACGAGCCATAGGGCCTGCGGTCCTCCGGCTGATAGACTGACAGCGTTAGTGGATCGCGTAGGGCGAGCCGTCGGGCCTGCGGCCATCCAACTGATAGAGTGACAGCGTGAGTGGTTCGCGAAGAGCGAGCCGTCGGGCTTGCGACCCTCCAGCTGATAGAGTGACGGCGTGAGTGGATCGCGTAGCGTAGGGCGAGCCGTCGGGCCTTCGGCCCTCCAGCTGATAGAGTGATAGCGTGAGTGGATCGCGTAGGGCAAGCCGTCGGGCCTGTGGCCCTCCAGCTGATAGAGTGACAGCGTGAGTGGATTGCGTAGGCCGAGCCGTCGGGCCTGCGGCCCTCCAGCTGATAGAGTGACAGCGTGAGTGGTTCGCGTAGGGCGCGCCATCGGGCCTGCGGCCCTCCAGCTGATAGAGTGACAGCGTGAGTGGTTCGCATAGGGCAAGCCGTCGGGTCTGCGGCCCTCCAGCTGATAGACTCACAGCGTGAGTGGTTCGCGTATGGTTGGCCGTCGGGCCTGCGGCCCTCCGGCTGATAGAGTGACAGCGTAAGTGGTTCGCGTAGGGCGAGCCGTCGGGTCTGCGGCCCTCCAGCTGATAGACTCACAGCGTGAGTGGTTCGTGTATGGTTGGCCGTCGGGCCTGCGGCCCTCCGGCTGATAGACTGACAGCGTTAGTGGATCGCGTAGGGCGAGCCGTCGGGCCTGCGGCCATCCAACTGATAGAGTGACAGCGTGAGTGGTTCGCGAAGAGCGAGCCGTCGGGCTTGCGACCCTCCAGCTGATAGAGTGACGGCGTGAGTGGATCGCGTAGCGTAGGGCGAGCCGTCGGGCCTCCGGCCCTCCAGCTGATAGAGTGATAGCGTGAGTGGATCGCGTAGGGCAAGCCGTCGGGCCTGTGGCCCTCCAGCTGATAGAGTGACAGCGTGAGTGGATTGCGTAGGCCGAGCCGTCGGGTCTGCGGCCCTCCAGCTGATAGACTCACAGCGTGAGTGGTTCGTGTATGGTTGGCCGTCGGGCCTGCGGCCCTCCAGCTGATAGAGTGACAGCGTGAGTGGTTCACGTAGGGCGAGCCGTCGGGCCTGCGGCCGTCCAGCTGATAGAGTGACAGCGTGAGTGGTTCGCGCAAAGCGAGCCGTCGGGCCTGCGGCCCTCCAGCTGATAGAGTGACAGCGTGAGTGGTTCACGTAGGGCGAGGCGTCGGGCCTGCGGCCCTACAGCTGATAGACTCACAGCGTGAGTGGTTCGCATATGGTTGGCCGTCGGGCCTGCGGCCCTCCAGCTGATAGAGTGACAGTGTGAGTGGTACGCGTAGGACGAGCCGTCGGGCCTGCGGCCCTCCAGCTGATAGAGTGACAGCGTGAGTGGTTCGCGTAGGGCGAGCCGTCGGGCCTGCGGCCCTCCAGCTGATAGAGTGACAGTGTGAGTGGTTCGTGTAGGGCGAGCCGTCGGGCCTGCGGCCCTCCAGCTGATAGAGTGACAGCGTGAGTGGTTCGCGTAGGGCGAGCCGTCGGGCCTGCGGCCCTCCAGCTGATAGAGTGACAGTGTGAGTGGTTCGCGTAGGGCGAGACATTTTTTTAGTGTCGGAGTTCTAAAAATATCTATTCAGCAGGGATTCCCCTCTCGTTACACATAAAATAATGTCCATTACGTTTACGTATGTGTCGTGATTAAAGCGCGAGAGTTAAACCTGCTAGTTATAATTGTATTGCATATTACCAACATCTTTGATCTAGAATAAGTAGGTATAGTATCGGAAATAAACTTTACAATTGCACTAAAAACTTGAAAATAAAATAAGTAAAAAAGTTTTAAGTTAAACGGTTTTTATTGCACCAAAAACTAGAAAATAAAAATTAGTTGTAACTGACCGTAGATGCTACTTTCTGTAGATTAGTCACGTGAAACTATTATCACTGTAGTCTTCCCAAGTTGGATGCTGAAAGTCACGTTTAGCCTCTATGTCAGTGGATTAAGCGTTACCTAATCGGAAACTTTTACCAAACTAAAATAAAAACGTGGGGCGTTATTATAAATAAACATACAAGTTCAAAATAATTATGTAATCGTAGCTTTAATTTTGCAATTAATCATCCATCTGTTCCAACACTTCTACACAGGTAAATAACTTTTATCAAAGCTAGAACAAAACTTATTACACTATTGCTGTCTTGATTTCTATGTTTGTTCTTAAATAACTATAGTGACTTAATCACAATTGCGTACGCCCTACGTTTGTATTTCAGTTTGGTAAAAGTTTCCGATTAGGTAACGCTTAATCCACTGACATAGAGGCTAAACGTGGCTTTCAGCATCCAACTTGGGAAGACTACAGTGATAATAGTTTCACGTGACTAATCTACAGAAAGTAGCATCTACGGTCAGTTACAACTAATTTTTATTTTCTAGTTTTTGGTGCAATAAAAACCGTTTAACTTAAAACTTTTTTACTTATTTTATTTTTATTTTCTAGTTTTTGGTGCAATAAAAACCGTTTAACTTAAAACTTTTTTACTTATTTTATTTTCAAGTTTTTAGTGCAATTGTAAAGTTTATTTCCGATACTATACCTACTTATTCTAGATCAAAGATGTTGGTAATATGCAATACAATTATAACTAGCAGGTTTAACTCTCGCGCTTTAATCACGACACATACGTAAACGTAATGGACATTATTTTATGTGTAACGAGAGGGGAATCCCTGCTGAATAGATATTTTTAGAACTCCGACACTAAAAAAATGTCTCGCCCTACGCGAACCACTCACACTGTCACTCTATCAGCTGGAGGGCCGCAGGCCCGACGGCTCGCCCTACGCGAACCACTCACGCTGTCACTCTATCAGCTGGAGGGCCGCAGGCCCGACGGCTCGCCCTACACGAACCACTCACACTGTCACTCTATCAGCTGGAGGGCCGCAGGCCCGACGGCTCGCCCTACGCGAACCACTCACGCTGTCACTCTATCAGCTGGAGGGCCGCAGGCCCGACGGCTCGTCCTACGCGTACCACTCACACTGTCACTCTATCAGCTGGAGGGCCGCAGGCCCGACGGCCAACCATACGCGAACCACTCACGCTGTGAGTCTATCAGCTGTAGGGCCGCAGGCCCGACGCCTCGCCCTACGCGAACCACTCACGCTGTCACTCTATCAGCTGGAGGGCCGCAGGCCCGACGGCTCGCTTTGCGCGAACCACTCACGCTGTCACTCTATCAGCTGGACGGCCGCAGGCCCGACGGCTCGCCCTACGTGAACCACTCACGCTGTCACTCTATCAGCTGGAGGGCCGCAGGCCCGACGGCCAACCATACACGAACCACTCACGCTGTGAGTCTATCAGCTGGAGGGCCGCAGACCCGACGGCTCGCCCTACGCGAACCACTTACGCTGTCACTCTATCAGCCGGAGGGCCGCAGGCCCGACGGCCAACCATACGCGAACCACTCACGCTGTGAGTCTATCAGCTGGAGGGCCGCAGACCCGACGGCTTGCCCTATGCGAACCACTCACGCTGTCACTCTATCAGCTGGAGGGCCGCAGGCCCGATGGCGCGCCCTACGCGAACCACTCACGCTGTCACTCTATCAGCTGGAGGGCCGCAGGCCCGACGGCTCGGCCTACGCAATCCACTCACGCTGTCACTCTATCAGCTGGAGGGCCACAGGCCCGACGGCTTGCCCTACGCGATCCACTCACGCTATCACTCTATCAGCTGGAGGGCCGAAGGCCCGACGGCTCGCCCTACGCTACGCGATCCACTCACGCCGTCACTCTATCAGCTGGAGGGTCGCAAGCCCGACGGCTCGCTCTTCGCGAACCACTCACGCTGTCACTCTATCAGTTGGATGGCCGCAGGCCCGACGGCTCGCCCTACGCGATCCACTAACGCTGTCAGTCTATCAGCCGGAGGACCGCAGGCCCTATGGCTCGTCCTACGCGATCCACTCACACTGTCAGTCTAGCAGCCGGAGGGCCGTAGGCCCGACGGCTCACCCTACGCGATCCACTCACACTGACACTATATCAGCCGGAGGACCGCAGGTTCGACGGCTCGCCCTACGCGAACTACTCACTTTGTCAGTCTTTTCGACGGAGAGCCGCAGGCCCGACGGTTCGCTCTACGCGAACCCGAAGGCCTGAGAGGTCACCTCACACTATGAACAAGCGGACTGCAAGTCCGGCGCCACGTCTTACGCGAACTACCCACACTGTCAGCGGTTATGGCACACTAATAGTGGTTATTTTACACACTAATCGAGGTTAGGATTTGTAAGTGAGTATTCAAAATGTATATGTTTTTACCCATTAGCTAAAGCATTACTTTAAATTCAACATTTCGATTAACCTGGCGGTTATGGCAGGCAGTGGCACATGTCTCAGCAGCATCAGGTTTGAGGAGTTGGAAGTCAGTATTAAATCCGTCTGTATCTTTTCGTCCAATATTCCGCAGGGTTTGAAGACGAAAGTCTTTGATCAGTGTATGTTGCCAGTGATGACATACGGTACTAAACCGTGGTTGCTTACAATGGGCCTCATAAGAAGGCTCAATGTCACCCAAAGGGCAATAGAGAGGGCTATGCTAGGAGTCTCTCTGCGATATCGGATTAGAAATGAGACCATTCGCAGCAGAATCAAAGTACTCTTCGAATCGCTAAACTGAAGTGGCAGTGGGCGGGGCTCGTTGCGCGTGGAACCGATGGCTGTTGGTGCGGTAAGGTTCTCGAGTTGTGGTCACGTCCCGGAAGGCGCAGCGTGGGTAGGCCCCCTCAAGGTGGACTCATGACCTGGTGAAGGTCGCTGGTTGCAGGTGGCACAAGGCCGGTCCTTGTGGCAATCTTTGGGGGGGCCTATATTCACCAGTGAACGTCTTTCGGCTGATATAATGATGATGATGATGATAATGAAATCCGTATGTTTCTACTAAATATCTAAAGCAGTACTTCAAAATCTACATATCGCTAAACCTAGCGGTTGTGGCAGGCAGTAACACTGGAGTATCAGATTTGAGGAGTTGAATGTTAGTATTAAATTCGCATGTTTCTACTTAATATCTAAAGAACTTCTTTAAAATCATAATATCGATAAAAGATAAACCGGAAAGCGGTTATTGTGGGCAGTACTGCAGCATCAGGAGTGAGGAGTTGGAAGTCAAGATTAGGCTGTTAGTATTTGATTATGCCAAACATGCTAAACTTTCATTTTCACGTGTCTAACACTCTCGGTTAAGGTAAGCAGTACGCCTGCAGCATCAGGCTTTGAGGATACAAGGATACAAATATTATAATATTGCATTGTCATGGGGACTTGATAAGATTTCCAAATTTTATTGATTTCGGTGCAGTAGAAGTGGTCGAAAAATCGATCACAAGATTTGAAGCATCGACGACAGTTGATACGCGGTGAAGTTAATAAAAACCGTTAAAAAATACGAATTGTGTGCGATATTTTTGAAACCGATTTTGCTATCGATTCCCTGGTACTTGATTTTCTTGAACAATTTTATGTAATAAAATGTTGTAATATAAACAAATAAAGGCAAGGTACGAAATGGTATCGCATATTTTGTATACATGATGTATTTGAACGAGTTTTGAATCCATACATAGCACATACAGGCATTTTGACGGAGCTTGTTACGGGTACATAACGATTACAAGACTGTGAAGAATCGATTAATGAAATAGTTTTTATAAACAGGTTTGGTCAATGTACAAATTCTTGGCCAAAGTCTTTGCCAGAGGGGAAACGATATGAAGCCGACTCCATTACTAAATCCTCAAAGTTTATACAGTATGTTAACACCATGCAGACTTTTATTGAAACCAAGGATTGAGATGCAGATTTTTAGCCAAACCGTGAGCATTATTTAATATAATAATGTATAATATTTTAGCCTATATAATGTCCCACCGACCACCTCCTCTCTGTGACTGACAGACCTCCTCTCATATATGAGAGGGATTGGGCTATAGTCCACGCTGGCCCTAAACGGGTTGGGAACTTCACATACACCTTTTGAATTTCTTCGCGGATGTATGCAGGTTTCCTCACGTTTTCTTTCACTGAAAGCTAATGGTAAATATCATCTGATATTCCGTACATAAGTTTCGGAAAAACTCATTCGTACGAGCTAAGATTTGAACCCACGACCTCCGGATTGAAAGTCAAACGTCGAAACCACTGGGCCACCACCGCTCCATAAAGCATAGCATAGTAGCATTATTTCAAAATCCTAATCTTAAATGCAATTTTGAAGAAAAGTTAAATGAGAAGCAATGTACTTCAAAATCAATCCTTGATTGGTGCTTAACAATGGCAGTCCGCAGATACTCGCAGCGTTTGACAACTAAGCAGGACACGAGATAATTCGAAGGGAATAAAACAAAAATGTTCGTTTACATTTTTGACGTTTTCTACAATCGCATAGTATACAAAAAGTTGACCCGATTGTTATTTTATCCGCAACCGAATGACGTCACAAGTCAGCACAATTAGTCCCCGTCAGCACAATCTGATTGGTTGTTAATTGGTTGATAATTGTACGACTGTACGTGCGCTGAGCCGTGTCCGATTTTCCCCAGTAATGGGGTAAAATTGGCCAGTTTGTATAAAATCTAATTTTTTTCAATAAGCTTACTTCATATTTTATGTAAATTGATCATTATCAATATGCAGTATTGGTAGCAAAGTCAACCTAAAGTACGTCATTTTTTTATTTTGCTAATTTATATTAGTTTTAATTCTATGAAATAAAACTATAAAAAAGGATAAACTCGCGTTCATAAATTAATTAACTTTAACTTCATCCCGACGTTTCGAACACTTTACAGGGTTCGTGGTCTGCGAGCGACTGACAATGGAAGAAAATTGATAGATCTACCTCCATCAAAATAAGAAAGATAAATACAAAACCACCCAAAAAGAAAAATATACTAAACCACAGACAATAAATATTAAGGGTGGATGTACGTATGTAAAATAAAATTGCAAATTTTGTATCCGTTTTCATAATTTTATTTCATGTGTAATCCTCGCGGTAACCGAAGAAATTTTTTTTATTCTATTCTAATAATTATTTGTACTGTTTAATCAATTCAACAATTGGTATTTATTTAGTTTTTTCATGTGTCACACATGTGTATTTTATGTATTTGCTCGAGAAACGAAAGGACTGTAAATAAATTCCAATAAATACACAAATAATGCCCACGCCGAGATTCGAACCAGAAGCCTTCTACTTCGTATGCAGGGTCACAACCAACTAGGGTACGAAAGAAAGCAAAAGCAAGGAAAACGCATTATTAATCCACAAGGAAATCCACAGATCGGGGTTCGAACCTGGAACTTCCAGCTTTACATACAGCGTGCAACGTACACACACAATGTAACTATGTGTAAATCAGATAAGGTAGGCGGGTATCCCTTATTTTAGAAACCAGGGACACCCTATTGTAGGCTTATGATGGTTACGTGCTAATCATTTATCGGCGTTCCTGTCACGTTCTGACAGGTATGTACGCGCGAAAGAACCGCGTAGCACGATAAACGGTATAACCACCATCATCAGTCTATTAACTGTCGCGACGGTATTAAAGGTAAACAAAATACGGCGTTTTACGTGAAACCGTTTCGCATAATGTATGCTAACGTCATGGGACCCACAGGAGTAAACGTATACAGGGGGTTTCAATTCATTAATCCTGTTTCAAACTACACACATGTACACAAATGATGATTAAAAAAGAAAAAATGTTCAAAATGTATAAATAAAGGGGTAAGTAAGATGGAAGTACTAGTACCCGACGCTGTACCAATAATCTTCATCAAAGCTTGAGTTGCCATCGATAAGATAAAATCAACTATTAGGGCATTTAAACGATGATAAAAGCCTTTCTCCTTTCATGCTTCATATCCCAACTTTTACAAAATTTGCTTATATCAAAATTATTTTTTTGATTTTTTAGACAGGCTGAGATTTATTAGGACTGGGTGTTAATATTTTCAATATCCTAATATGTGACATTCAAACTTGTCCTGAGGTGCCATCTATAGGGACTGCCAGTAAAAGCACCTGACACTTACTCGTACAATGGAGTTGACTAAGAAAATTTGCAATGTTAAGAAATTTCGATATAAAAAATAAAAAATAAAAAAATTAAATAAAATAAATTTATTTTCAATATGCTTAATAGCTATAAATACATAGTAGTAGATATTGTCAGTGTCACCCTATAAAATAAATACTATTTAACAAAAGTAACAAACTCCTATCCCAAAACACATGACAATATTTTATGTAGATTTTTATATGAGCAAAATATCGTGATTCAAATAAATCTCTGTTCACATGCTACGCACTGGTACTTCCACCTTACTATACATGTTTTATGATTCTTTTTTTGGCGTAAAGTCAGTGCGGCTAAGTCCGGCCTATCTTATTTTGAAGGAAAGTCCGTCATATGCGTCTTATACTGTTCAATTAGGGTCGGAAATTAGTTGGTAGTCGGACTTTCCTGATAGACGGTCTTACCCGCATTGGCTTTGGCCTTATGCCAGATTTGAACGTAACACCCTGTATGTAGTAGAGCAGAGTACAATGACAAGCAAATATTCATATATCGCGTCTATTGTGTTATAAATAACGCTATGCATAGAAAGTGAGGTTTTTCGGGCTTTGCGAAATGGGACACTATTTGTTCAATTATGTTCTAAATATATTTATACAATAGGGGTTTTCACACTAGCTGTTATATCTGCTATACAGTGTGCTACCATCTGCGGGCTTTTATGAAAACGGCAAACTACAACATTTATACCTAATTAAAACTTATCAGTTCTTGTCAGTTCTGAATGAATGTAACCGCTAAAATGACGAAATTGAGTCAAGTATACAGTTCGACTGCAAATTTCCTGCTCTTTCGAATGGTGTTTATAAAATATTGATATCTTAAAAAAAAGTCGAGTGAATTAATAAAAATTTAGCCATTTCAAGAAGTTTCAACATTTTTTTTAAATGTATGTAAAATGCAAAGGTTCGAAAAAACTTTCGAATCTCAGATAAGTAAGTAATGGCAATATGAATATAATTATTAATACAAAACATCATTACTTCAGAATAGGAAAAATAAAAGATTTCATTATATTCCCTTTTTATTAAGCGTGTACCGTAAAATACTGCCAAGTTAAGAAGTTTATTTAAAAATAGCCGGCGAAGTTTAGCCAGCCAAGTTCATTTTGATCACAAAACTTCGGAGATACGGCGGGCCAAAATTGTTATTGTTCCATTTTACAAAATTGTGGAAAATACGGAGCGATATTACATAAGTAAGCAACTCTCAGTCAATGATCATTAATAATTATTAAAAAATATATATGTATATATACATATATATTTCAATTCGCTCTCACAAGTCATTTTGACAGCTTTCAAATATAAAATTTGACAAATCTAAAGTTCTGCTCTCGTTTATTTTTATTACTTGAGAAGAATAACACCTGAGGACCTGTTCTGTTGAGGTGGTTCTCACCTCGAACGTTTGGTGATCTTGGTCGGTTTTTTTTGGTACCTATATGTCACCCAATATTTATAATTTATATAGTACTAGCGACCCGCCCCGGCTTAGCACGGGTAACTATACCGACATAAAAACCTTCCTCTTGAATTACTCTACCCATTAAAAAAAATGTCATAAAAATCCGTTGCGTAGTTTTAAAGATAAGCGTACAAAGGGACATAGTTACAGAAAAAGTGAATTTATTTTATACTATGTAGTGATTAAGTAGTGCGACTACTGGGGAAAAAATAAAAGTACAAAACAAAATATTTAGTTAATGAAAAGTTTGATTTGTGTTTTGACAATTACTTCAAAATATGTTTTTTTAAGAATTTACTGCAAATGATTGTCGATCCAACGTGCTTCCAATTACACCAAACGACCTTCCGTCAATCAAAACTAATTCTATCCAAGGGTATTGTGAAGCTAATCACTAGAAACATCTGTACCTAATGTTTTGAAACTACTAAAACCTTAAGCGACTCAAAGACGTGTGTCTACAACAACTGTCCGCAAACTCCACAACTCTTCATTGCGTTGAATTTGCTATACTTATACCTTCCAAAGTTTTAGCTAAGTCGGTAAGCGTGTCAATTTATCTCGCAAGATTTAATTACCTACAGACATAGTATACAGGTGAAACGAATTTAAAATCGATAATTGCTCGACATGTCTCGATCAAAGTCAAAGTCAAACTATTCTTTGTTCAAGTAAGCTTATTAATAAGCATTTTCGAATCGTCTGACATTATCAAGAGAGAGAAAAAAAATCTACTACTGGTTCAAGCCCTACACCGTTCTTGAGAAGAACCAGTAAGAAACTCAGGTTCATTTTCCATTTAGAGATCCATTTAGAGGATCCTCATCATGGAGTACCCGCGACCAAAGCCCGACGTGCACTGCTTCGATGTTTGAGTCTCACGTTAGTTATAATTCTAAAAAGGTGAAACGAAATAAATTATAAAAAGAGTACAATCAACCCTCGGCAGGGGAGGGCAGACGCGGTCCGGATTATACATCCATCGTTTATCTAATATTAATCACTAATCATCGAATTACAATGTCTGCCTCGGCTTAGTAAGGTTGATTGATTGTTCTCAGAGTGATCGAATGGTTTAGACTATAGGTACCGTGAACTGGGGTTACTTTCATTCGTGGGGTGACCTTTGTCATACATTTTCAAGATGTGATGAATTTTATTCTGAAATCTTTCATCACGTTCAAAAATTTGATTTTAAAAATTTAGTTGCTTAATCGTGACCAAGTATGTAATCAGATAATTAAACTTGTATTTATATAAATTATAAATATTAGATATCATATACATCTAATATTTATAATTTATATAATATTAAGTGGTGTGACTACTGTGGAAAAAATAAAAAGTACAAATCAACATATTTAGTTAATAACTAAATTTGATTTGTGTTTTCGCAATACGTTGTGTTTATATATTTGGGGATTTTATGCTTTTGATCATAAGCGCAGAAAAATACCCCATAAATGCGGCTGTAATATCTTTGGAAAATGGTGGCTAAATATGAATAACTAGGGAAAAAAAATCTTGTAAAAAAATAATTACACATCATCTGCCAATCTCAGCCCACTACTGGACGTAGGCCTCTCCTATTAACTATCTTTCGAGGATTTTTTAGTAGAAATTGATCAGGTCCAATCAATTTCTACTAAAAAATCCTTTCAGGATCTGTCATCCACTTCATGCTATTCTTATCCTGGTGGCAGCCAAATTATCAGGGAATAAATGATCAGATGTTCCTACCATAGGTATCCTTACATATAATGATGGCATCTCTAGCAAAAAGTACAAACAAGTTGTAAAAACCAATACAGTTGTTCAATGGTCATGGTGAATGTTATGTAAAAATAAAACCATTAATGTCTTTGAAACCAATGTCAATGATGTAGATATTATATTTCATGACTATTCTATTTCAAGAAGATTAGGAGTAGGATTAGGAGTTAAATGCCCATAATCACCATGCTGGGCAAGCGTATTAGCGATTACAGTAATCGTGTCTACTATGATGACGCTGCTGCCATCAATCTTCTATTCAAAAAATTGTCAGTCACTGCAATCCGTTGCTCGACTCTTACAACACCCACAAAAAATACAAATTCCAAAAATTCTAAGCCGTTTCATTATTACCTACTGACTTTTATTGTTACGTTTTCGGTTTGAATATGAGAAAGAAAAACATTGATTTTATTTTTTAATAAAATGATGCCGATTTCATCATTACCATCATCTATCAGCCAAAAGACGTCCACTGCTGAACCTATCCCAAATATTGCCACAATGACCGGTCCTGCGCCACCCGCATCCAGCAGACTCCTGCGACCTTCATTAGGTCATTAGAATTAAGACGTAAACAAACATTAGCCATTCATTACTTCTACTCCTCAGAAATCATATTGATAACCCATCCGTGCTCGAGCGCATAGCCATCCTCATCCCTAACAACTATATAGCTGCAGTAGGGCGCCGAGTGCGCCGCCTTAGAGACCTCCTTACTATTCCATATCACATCCGCACCCATCAAACTTTTAACGCACCCACCCACAGAGCTATAGAACTAATTAATAACTTTTTAGCTACGATTCAAAATCCCGACATTTTTTCTGATAGATAGACATGACTTAGACGAAAAATTTACCATTACCTTAATACCTACTACTGTACCCTATAATTTTTCCTTTTCATTATTTTGACATAAAATGTCATAACTACTAGAATTATGTTAGCTTATAGATAATTCCACATGTAATGTCTTGGCGTAAGCTGTTTTTTACATGGTTGTTGTTGACTAAAGAATCAGTTAGTCAGATTTAAAAATAATAAAATTTATAAAACAAAAACGTTTTAAATAATATCCGTATGTTATCAAGCATTCCAAATTCTTGTGTCCCGTATAGAATAGTCGAAGTTGCCCCTCCGCTGGCTCGAACTCGCCCCAAAGTTGCCGCCATTAAAGTTTGTATCGAGTAACTTATTGCCGTCGTTTTGTTCGAAATTGGGTTACGGGTGTGTTTTCTACTGTTCATGTATTGTGTTTTTGGCGATAATAATGAGATTCTATGCGTTCAATGTATTAGAAATGTCTGTCCATTTTGTTTTGTACAATGTTTTATGCAAGGTTGTAAATATGGTGATCAATATTTTGCCAACTATGTTATTTGTGAAATTGAATTAGACCAAACTAACGTTTAATAACATTATCCTCTCTTATTGACATGCCATGCCCGAGACGGTTAATCTTAAATATTAGTTTGCGCCCCTTTTATCATTAGGTATTAAGACACGATTAAGACTCGTTTATCGTTAAGTTTAAATAAATATAGAGAAAACTAGTCCAGACTTTTTAGTTTCATTTTTTTACAGAGCCTTAACGGCTCAGTTTTGTAGAAAATTCGCCTTCTGAAAAGAATAACGAGTTACGTTTATAATTACTTATAGGTTTATCATTACTTTTTTTTAAGTAACTAGAAATAATTTATAAGCGTCATGTATTGAAGAGGGGGCGTCACTTGTCAACTAAATTTCAGGTCTGTTTTCGAAAGACAATTTTATACGGCGTCCAGGTTCCCTGTTTTATGTCGAAGGAATTATCCAAATCATAGTTAACCACTATCTATTAGGTACCAGATTTTATTGGGGCAAACTCAGTACAGAACGAAAAATTTCCACAAATCGACACCTCGTAAACTAAAATTGTGCGTATTTACCGACAGCGAATTAAAAAGTACAAAAGACAATGCCGTGCACAATAAAGAGGGTACATTAAAAACGCGTAAACAGTTTGTCTAATTATAATCCTGTTTGTTCTTGTTTACAGCCGGTTTACGACCACTGGCTGCTCTGAAACTGCCGCTATGCTTCTAAAAGCATAGGTTCCAGTCAAAACTGGAATTTGAAACTATCTATTTCTTAGAATACTTATACCGTTGGTTGATAACCAAAACTTTGGCTAAGAGTCTAACCCCCTTATTCATAAACGTCTGCTAACTTAACAAGCCGCTAATAATTGTTTGTCCCTTTCTGCCTTAACAATGTGTCCATAAGAGCAAAAGGGACAAAAAATTATTAGCGGCTTGTTAAATTCTCCAACGTTTTTGAATAAGGGGGTAATGTGACACCCAAAAAAAAAAAACAAATAAAAAATATATATTGTTAGTTTCGGAGCAACATAACTGTTACGACGCATTAGTGGAAACTAACTTGTGTATATACAGGGTGTTTTTTTTTCGACCGTTCAAATTCTATGTAGTGAATGTGTAGGTCATACTGACCAACTTTTACTATGGGGACAAAGTCGAAATCGCGAAAAAAAAATCAGCTGTTTCATACATTTCGGCCGGCGTAATGCCGCCAATTTGTATGAAACAGCTGATTTTTTTTTCGCGATTTCGACGTTGTCCCCATAGTAAAAGTTGGTGAGTATGACCTACACATTCACTACGTAGAATTTGAACAGTCGAAAAAAAAACACCCTGTATTATGTGACTTATTTACCTGCATGTTTTTTGTTTACCAAAGGTTTAAATAAATAAATATGTAAAATAAATAAAATTTCCGTCGTCCCACTCTATGCACGGTAGACGGTATTGGCGATCGCAGTAATGTGTCCACTATGATGACGTTGCTGCCCATCATCAATCTTCTAACAAATAATGGTCAGTGACACTTCAATCCCTTAGTCGACTCTTACGACACCCGTAGGAGGAGTTGGGGTGGTGAATTGGTGATGCACGGTATAAACCTATCATATTTCAATTGACTTCGATAATTTTAAATTTAATTTTTGACATATTTACCTAATTACTCAAATGAATAATACTATAACAACTAACAAAATTATCAATTCTTTATTATTGAATTTAAGTGTTACTAAATTAAGTTACATTTCACAAGTAGTCTCTCACACCTAGCGTAATTCAGATGTAAGACTTGCTGTGCCCTGTCAGGGTCCATGTTTAAATAAATAATTAAATAAATATCTTGGGACATCGTACACAAATCGACCTAGTCCCACGGTAAGCTCAATTAAAGCTTGTGATGTGGGTACCTACCAAGCGACGATATATATAATAGATACTTAAATACATCGACAGCCATGACCAAGGAACAAATAATTGTGATAAATAAATACACAAATAATGCCCTCGCCGGGATTCGAACCCGGAACCTCCAGTTACGTAGGCAGGGTCACTATCACTACTAGGCTACAAAGGCTGACAAACCTGCCATGTGTAAATTGTGTAACTATGGTAAGACCTAATGTAACCAAGGATGCAATAAACGAATTATGATTATAGACGAAACCAATGTAACTATCCAGGATGATATAAAAAGTATATGTTTAAATAACTATCGTACTAGAAGATTTGTCGACATTTTATGTGCAGGCACGTCTAATAATATGTATACATTTCGGAACGTATGTCAAAGGCATAAGGATCAAAATCGGATACATATTATTAGAGCTGACCGTACATACACTCGGTGAGCGCGTGTAAAAAGATCTGCTCGTAAAAACCACATTAATGTAAGAACTTTTAAATTTTACATTTTAACGCATAAGCTCATGCGGTGCCATTATATTTCAAAACAAAACTTAAAACTTGTTGATTGAAATTCTGATTCCTGAAATTGAATCTGATTTCGAATTTTACGTGTTTGAAGAGAATAAATCTCCGGCACGAAAAGACTCTCGACACTCACCACTCAGGCCTTAGGCACTGGTCTCACCACGAGCTAGGTACTAATGCCCCGGCCGCGACATTGGGCTGAGGCGACCAGCGGCGAGCGAATCCATGAGTTGAAGCGGGATGATTCAGATTCAGATTCAGATTCTTTATTGGTAAAATATACATTTTACAGGTCATAATTAATTATCATTACATTCTTATATGACTAGGTACACAGTATGAATACATGTAATATGTTTCGGGTTTCTTTTATTACGTAACAGTAGTGAGGATGAGAGTTAACGATCTCTTTGTAAAAATTCAGATATGTTGTAACATGCGAGTTCAAGGAGCATTTTCTTTAGTCTGTTCGTAAAAACTGCGTCACTGGCCACCTTTTTAATATCTTGTGGGACACAGTTGTATAGGTTAACTCCGATAACGCTGATCGCTGCGCGGGCCTTCGCCAGACGCCGGCGCGTGGGGACCAGCAGGTCAGGCCTGCGAGACGGTCGCTGACTACATTCGCCATAGGTCTTGTAGTTGTGTAAGTTGGATCGGACGTAGTTACAAGCCGTTAATATGAATACACATGGTAACGTCAGGATACGGTGTTTTCTAAATATCTCCCGGGCAGGGTGATCTACAGGTTTTCGATCAAGAATTCGTACAGCTCGTTTTTGCATTTTGAATACTCTGTCGCGGCCGGCCGACAAAGCCCAGAGATCAACGCCTTGGATTAAAATTGAGTGAAAGTAGCCAAAATACGCTTTACGCAGGTTAGAAGTACTCAAAGTAGGCGCGAGCCTGGACAATGCGTAGCACGCCGACGACAGTTTGTCACAAGCGTAGTCCACGTGAGGAGCCCACGTCAGCCCGGAGTCTATCATGAAGCCCAGATACCTTGTGGAGTCGACTTGGGGAACGAGACTATTTCCGACAACTATACTAAGTGGAATATGATTTTTCTTGAGTTTAAAATGTACGACATTTGTTTTATCCACGTTAAGGTGCATACCATTAGCTGAAAACCACATTATCATTTGACACATTACATGGGACAGTTTTAATTTTAAGTTATCAATATTTTCAGCGTTGACTATGATGCAAGTGTCATCAGCGAACATGACATACTCTTGGTCGTGACAGGCGGATGTGATATCATTAACTAACATTAAAAATAAGTTATTTCCCATCACAGAACCTTGCGGTACGGAGCAGTCACCTATTGGTTCAAGGTCTGACCTTACATCAGGAATGTAGGTGCTTTGCCGGCGATTATTTAGGAAAGATGCTATAGTACCGTGGAATGCACCTGTAAAGCCGTAATGTGACAATTTGGCTAGAAGCAGTTTATGATCGATCATTTCGAAGGCGCGCGATAAGATGCCGATATGGGCCGTGGCCGTGTGGTGACGGCAGTAAGAATACATTTGTACCCCCCCAACTCTTCCCCCCCAACTCTTCCCGCGGGAGTCGTAAGAGTCGACTAAGGGATTGAAGTGTCACTTACCATTCTTTGATTTGATTGATGATGGGCAGCAGCGTCATCATAGTGGACACATTACTGCGATCGCCAATCCGCTTGCCCAGCGGGTGATTATGGGCATGTACCTCCTAATGCGTCTATACGCATAGTTGGTAGGAGAGGCCTACGTCTAGCAGTGGACTCAGATAGGCTGATGATGATGATGATGATGCCGATATGGGTACGAGAGGGAGCACCATACGTTTTCCGCTAAGTCTGATGTTGCCAGATGTTGCCTTAGACCCGATGTCGTGGCCGCGGCGTAAGCTATGAACTATCGGCTATAAACACGAACAAAAGATACTCGCCCGGCGGTGACAGCTGATAGCTGGGCGAGTATCGCCGTGTCTCTTTTATTTACACGGGAGTGCGTATCTTTTGTTCGTGTTTATAGTCGATAGTTCATAGCTTAGTAGCTCGCGGTGAGACCAGTGCCTAACACTAACTTTGAACTCGATTCGCCCGCCCGTATAATCACACGGTATGATCGACTAAGTTTGATGCGGCGTCGGCCATCAATCAACATCGAACACATCCGAGTGACAAGCTGATTAAAGTTTTAGTGGAGATAAGTATGATGTACAAGGTGACATGAAATTACTACCGTAACCTCGGGATATATTGGCTATACGTAACATTGCCTACTTATAAAAACTGTTTGAAATTACGAGTAGGTACCTACTTTTATTTTAAAGTATTCTATGAGTTCACTATTCATATTGTTTTTCATATTTTAGGACCCACGGATCAAAAGTTAGAGAGATACATTTTTTTTATTCTAAAGCAGTTATATCTTCGAAAATATTGAGTTTATTGGCAATCTTTGGGGGAGGCCTATGTTCAGCAGTGGACGTCTTTCGGCTGATATGATGATGATGATGATGATGATGATGATGAGAAAAAAACTTAAAAAAACCCTTATTCTTTTTCAACGGTATCTTACCTACACTATAGGATTACAGCAAAATAAAAAATCATTCCCACTTTACTAGGGGAAGTACCCGAAAACAAATGAGTTTCTTTATTATATTCTAACCACTTAGTTGGCTTGATTAATATGTATTTGTATACTTGCACCAAATTGCAAATTTCTAGTAGGTACTAAGGGCCACTGACTGAGCTATGCTACAGACAGACAGACGGACAGACGTACAGCCGTTTGGACCGTCGTACGTCTGTGTGTCTGTCCATAAAGGCGGACATGGCGAAACTGTAAGGGTTCCTAGTTTACTACGGAACACAAAAACAGTCGAATTGAGAACATTCTCCCTTTTTAAAGCCGGTTAAAGAGAGAGAGAAATCCCAAATTAGGTCAGGTCAAATCTATTGTGGTAACTGTCTGCAGAAATAGTTTCGTAGAAGCGCAGACCTCACATAACCTAGATTTTGTTACTTAATTTAAAACCTGCAATTTGCTTACAATGCAGCACGTATGCCTGCAGTTTTGCTTTCTGGACATTTACGCGAAAATAAAAATACTACCAATACGACACAAGTGCGAAAAACATGAAATTTGAACTAAAAACGTGTTTTTAGTGTAGATGGTGCCTTTTCTAGGCTCTAGTGCGAGAATTGTGTCATTTTACGTCAGGTCCAAAACTTCGGAGGGCCATCTGTACTAAAAAATGTCGCACGAGACACGTGCAAAAATGAAATTCGTAACTCGTGTCGATTTAAAACACTCCCTTCGGTCGTATTTTAGAACATCGCCACTCGTTTCGAATTACATGTTTTTCGCACTTGTGTCATAATGAACTATTTTATCTATTGTAGTTTTCCAAACATATGTATACTCAGGCTGGTTACCTACATTCAGGGTTGTAACAATAAGAATACAATTAAAAAACCGTTTTGTATAGAACCGATGTACCAATGTAGATGTTGATTGTGGTTTTCGTGAACCGCTACCTATGTCGAAGTGACGCTATAAATAAGATAGTATCTAATGCTTACTACTAGTCATTATGACATAATTCTAGAGTGGGGTAGAAATAACCTTTCAACGAAAATTAGTTTGAACAAGATCTAGAAATAAGTTTTTTTTAATACGTCATACATAAATCATACCTAGATTTCAGTGTTAGGGCGTCGTACCACTTGAGCTACGCTATGTGGCTACGCTGCTATCGCTATATGCACGCCAATCACATTCTCGGACCGTAGCTCATACACGATGCATGTATGATGCAAAGCTGTGATTGGTGGATATCAAACGCATCATGTGATTTTACCGCCGTGTGGTGACGGCAGTAAGAACACATTTGTGACCACCCCAACTCTTCCCGCGGGTGACGTAAAAGTCGACTAAAGGATTGAAAAGTCACTGACTATAGTTAGTTAGTTAGTTTTACTGGGCCTTTTCCGCAACTCGACAACCATTGTGCCTTTTTTGCGTGGTGTCACTGACTATACGTTGATAGAAGATTGATGATGGGCAGCAGCGTCATCATAGTGGACACATTACTAGGATTGCCAATCCGCTTGCCCAGCGTAGCGATTATGGGCATTTACCTCCTAATGCGTGCATACGCGTAGTTAATAGGAGATACCTAAGTCTAGCAGCGGTCTGAAATTGATGATGTATGTAAGTATTATGCCGTGTGGTGACTGCAGTAAGAATACATTTGTCACCACCCCAACTCCTCCTGCGGGTGTAGTAAGAGTCGACTGAGGGATTGAAGTGTCACTGACTATTTTACAAGATTGATGATGGGCAGCAGCGTCGTCATAGTGGACACATTACTGCGATCGCCAATCTGCTTGCCCAGCGTGGTGATTATGGGCATTTACCTCCTAATGCGTCCATACGCGTAGTTAATAGGAGATACCTAAGTCTAGCAGTGGACTGATATAGACTGATGATGTATATGTATGTACTCGTAACTGCGACCGTATATTATAACATAGACGTCTCACGCCAGTTCAAAAATGCCCCCAAAAACAGTTGTTCAATTGTGCCAAGATGGGCAGAACATAGCGCTTTTCTTAACACCACGCATATTTCGGCGCAACATCTTTGACAAATGTTTATGGAATATAGCCAATCAAAACTTTGATGGACGAATCACAACTATTTTTAATGGCGGTTTAAGTTTTTATAGGTTGACATTGAAATTCATTCCCGTGATGCGTTGAAGAGGGGGTGACACTTGTCAACTAAACTTCAGGATCGTTTTTAAAAGGCAATTTAGTATGGCGTGCGGCTTCCATGTTTAATTTGTTCGTAGGTATGTAAGTATTACGTCTGCTATCACTCATGTAAACCGATGAACAGGAAGCTAATTCTTGGCATAGTTTTTTCCTACCGTAGATCGATACCGTATCGATGGCACGGCGCCAATTATTCGCATTAAAAATATAATTACAAATCTCAAGTGTTTATGGTTCGTGTTTTGGGAACTTGTTAGTGTTGTTATGTTATGTTATTGAACTATTTATAGATTGGAATTTTCTATGTTAAGATGTCATTGTTATACATTATTATTTTATTTTTTGTGGTTTTATTATACAAGTAGGTACCAACTTACCTATGGCATCAATATAGCCTGATGCATAAGTAACGCTCGTTTCTTTCACTTACCTGGAAACAAAAATGATTATGAGATTAATCTTAGTTAGATACAAATATAGGTACTACAGGAGTTTTTTTTTACTTTTAGGAACACTTAATTAGCGCAAAATATTAAAAAAAAACATTAGTTTTCATTTCTCACGACAATTGGTCATGGCTGTCTATGTATTTAAGTAGCTATATGTATCTATCGGCCGTGTGGTGACGGCAGTAAGAATACATTTGTCACCACCCCAACTCCTCCTGTGGGTGTCGACTAAGGGATTGAAGTGTCACTGACCCTGACCATTATCTGATAAAAGATTGATGATGGGCTGCAGCGTCATCATAGTGGACACATTACGGCGATCGCCAATCCGCTTGCCCAGCGTGGCGATTATGAGCATTTACCTCCTAATGCGTCCTATTAACGCATAGTTAATAGGAGAAGCCTAGGTCCTGCAGTGAACTATCATAGGCTGATGATGATGATGTATCTATCTATTATTATATAATATATCGTCGCCTGGTACCCTCATCACAAGCCTTAATTGAGCTTACCGTGGGAATAAATTGATTTGTGTAAGATGTTAAGAAGACATTTATTTATTTTTTTCAAATGAGCACTAAATTAAAATATATATATACATTTTTTTTTTAATTTCAAGTGTTTATTTATAAGAAAATAAATAAAGTTACAATGTATTAGTTCAGCATAATCTTGAATGCATTGCTTATTGTCAACTTTAAACATTACAGTGTTGACCTAAGCTGTCAATTTTGCATGAAAAAGTGACCCATCAATTTAATATTATTGTATGAAAATTCAAAAATCATCACTAGGTCAACAAACCTCTAGTTGTTCTACAGGGTGTTATATGAAAACTCAATAAAAAAAATTACACTTCCATTGTTGTTCCATAGAAACGGGCGATAGGTTGAGGAAGATGTATGGAAGCGTCGATTTTTTTTCTTGGGTCGTATTTGGTCCCATATTAAAAGTTGATTAAAATTATTATTAATAGGTTCATGATTTATTATCAGACATTGGATTCCGTGGGGAGAAACTTCTTGACAGCTAGTGACTTCCTATATCGATAAACTCGTTTATCGATATTAGTTCTATATACTAGTGACAGTCTCCAATATTGTGTGTTTTTTGTAACTATTGTGCTGAAGATTTTGCTGAGAACATTGAGCTGTTATTTTATTATACAATGTGTGGCCTTTAACACGGGAGAAAAATGAAATGAGTGACTACTTAGACTATCGGCAATAATCCTGTAAAGGTCCCGGTGTTTCAAATTGGTTAAGTTCGGAGATATTGTCATTCAAAGCTATGGACCTTTAGTACTGGATCTTGGCATCACGATGTCGTAGCTTGTCAGTCGCAAGACATCTTGATAGTATACCAGGTACGAAGTCATAACAATAATTTTGTTTTTATTTTTACACTAATTTGTTATGGTTTAAAAAAAAAATTACATTTTTCAATGATTCAAAAATGATAAGCTTATTAATGCACCGTTTAAATTTTCACCCCGGTTGTAGGCCACACACTGTATAATATTATACTGTACTCTTTTAATAAAAAAAATATTTAATAAGCAAACCCTTGTGTGATCACTAGTATTTAGAACAAGTATCGATAAATGAGTACATCACTATAGGAAGTCCCTAGCTGACAAGGTGTTTCGCCCCACGGAATCCGATGTCTGTTTATTATCTTGTATCGCCAATTTTGTAGCACCCTGTATATCTGCTAGGTCTTCTTTTATCTCGTTTGCACATAAAATAACATCTCTCAGAAACAGTCACGTGACATGGCGCTTAAAAAATGGCGGCGAATTTTTCACTTCCAATAACGGAGTGATATATCATTCTGTCAACTAGAATTTAGCTTTGGATTAAGGCTCTCGAAAATATCTTAATCGGAGGAAGTTCAACGGTATTGGAATCGTTTTTAGACTAAATAAATATCATGGGTAGATTGCAAAAAAACTTGTTTACAGGATTCAAATCGGTTAGTATGGGAAAGTCTGAAACTATAAGACATACGAAGATTTGTTCCTAGGAATCATATCACAGATTTTGATAAAAAGAAAAACTGCATTCATACATTTGAAAGAAACACTGTACCCAGCTAGGAAATCGAACCCGGTTGTTATGAAAAAATAAACTTACACTATTTCTATTCAGATATCATTTGTGTAGGTCTTAAGCAGTAAATGTCTCTAAGAAACATGATGTCTAAAATGAATGGAATTCAATGTTTTCACGTACTTAAATTTATTTTCCTAGGTGTTTATTGTGTAAATCTGAAAAAAAATTTTTATTCATATTGATCAACGCAGTTTTCCTTATTATTAAAATCGATGATATAGTTCCTAAGAACAGATCTTTGTAAGTCTTATAGTTATACAGATTCGAATGGGCCACCCTGTATACAAGGTCTTTAATGTCAGGCCAGCAGCTGTAAGCAGGCTGTAAGCTCTTACGTAAGTGATAGGGACGGGGCTATACTAAGGAATGAGATAGTGATATTCACCTCTCATTCCTTAGTATAGCTCCGTTCCTATAACTTACTTAAGAACTTACAGGGTCCCGTTTTATATAGCTACAATTTACAATTTTGCTGTTTGCCTCTCTTTCTAGCCAATACGTGCGTGCGTTAGAAAGAGAAACAGCGAAATTGTAAAATAGTACATTACGACACAAGTGCGAAAAACATGAAATTCGAAACGAGTGGCGATGTTTTAAAACACGACCGACAGGGAGTGTTTTAAATCGACACGAGTTAAGAATTTCGTGTTTTCACGTGTCTCGTACGACGTTTTTTAGTACAGATGGCCCTCCGAAGTTTAGGACCTGCCGTATAATGACTCAGTTCTCGCACTAGAGCCTAAAAAAGGAACCATCTGTAAAGAATGTCTGTCCATCTGTAAAAATAACTTCTAAAGAAGTTATTTTTGATTACAATGCTACCACAATGTGTTCTAATATAACGACACTATTTGCCTGACAATCATACAACATTTAAACAAATTGTTGGTATGATAAAAAGTACTGAAGATGTTAAAAAGTATCTAAAAAGTTTAAATTTTTTTTTTGTTTTTGGTGACGTTTGACATTAGTTAGCATAATATTTTTTGTTTATTTTGACGTTTCAGAATGCATACTTAAAATCTCTCACCGTGTAGTTAAAGGCTTTTTATGAAAACAAAATTTTACGTCATAATTTTTTGGTTACGTAAGGTGGAAGTACTAGTACCCGACGCTGTACCAATACTCGTCATTATAGCTTAAGTTGCCATCGATAAGATAAAATCAACTATTAGGGCATTTAAACGATGATTAATGTATGTACCTTTAATGCTATATATCACAAATTTAATTTAAAATAATTAGCTTACATCTAAATTATTTGCATAATTTTAATACTGGCTGACGTTTATTAGGACTGAGTGTTAATATTTCCAATGTCCATGCGACATTGAAACTAGTACTGAAGTGACGGCTATTTGGACTGCCAGCAAAAGCATGTGACGCTTACTCATACTATGCAGTTGACTAAGAAAATTTACAATTTTGAGAAATTTCGATATTATCATCCTATAAAATAAATACTATTTAAAAAAACAACAAACTGCTCTCCCGAAACTCATGACAATAATTTATGTAGATTTATACACCGTGTTTTTATTGATTTCCGTTAAATAGGACAGGTTATTTGGGACATTAATAGAAGTTGCCTAATATGTATATCGGCTTTTGTTTAATTCGTAAATTTTTTTTTTTCGTTTTCATACGTGAAAAATCATAACTGCGTCACATTTCTTAGAGACACAAAATAAGACAAAAAAAAATAATTTTGACCCATTTGTGACCGCTAAGATATATCTGACGGCAATAAAATAAATTTCTCAGTATAAGATAACTAAGATATCTTCCCCTTACTGGTGTCAGCAAAAATTAAGAGCCAAGATAATGGACACTTCACGGCACTTGGGTTGGAACGAGGCCGCCAATTGAGAATCGAAACGGCGTAACTGCATGTAAGAATGTTGGAACATACGTCTCTTTTGAAGTGATGTGCCTGTCGGGTGTTCGGGGTGCCTGATGATTTAACTTCTTGGCCGATTCGATGTTAGGGCTTTCACATTGCCTATTTCTGAAGTAGTGTTTGTATTTATTTATTTAAAAACACAAGAAAAAACTATGAAGACAGTAAAGATAAATTATAAATAAAAAAATTGCCCCAGGTCTTGCCGGGGAGGTAGAGTGCCCAGAAGGCTGGCCGCATTGCCGCGCTGGACTGCTATGCTGAGTCTTTGCGCGAAATACTGGCCAGCCCTCTGGTCACCCAACGGCTCTATAAGGCGCTTGGAAATGTCCTTATGGAGGCGACGTGCACTTGGCCCCTACGGCCCCAAAGTTTCAACCCCAAAGTCCCCAAACGCGGCAAAGATGTAGCTGCTACCGAGGGCAGCATATTTGCGACCCGGTCTTCTGCCAAAGATGCCGCCGCACCAGCACTAAGTCTCGTGTTTGGAATATGGGACGGCGCCAGGGTATCTACACATGTAGCATCCCAGACAAGGAGCCGACCCATACTCCAAGGCAACAACGTCATCCCATCGGGCCTTTTGCCGTCGTCCCTAACCAGTCCGTTGGGCTCAAGGACTGCTGGTACCTTGGCAGTGACAAGGGCCCTACGGATGACGTCGTTAATGCTGGCATGGCGTGGGATTCTCCCAGCGCTCCGCCTGCATGAGAGGCCGTGGTGGCCCAGACTATCTAAGCTACCATAGTTGCATCTTCATCATCATTTTAAGCCGTTAAAAGCTCACTACTGAGCATAGTCCTCTCTTCTTGTACGCCACTGGTCCCGGTCCTGAGCTAATCTCATCCAAAAGTGACCCGTACTTGTTCGAATATCATAATGTAGCGCTAATTGGCCGTTTCTAAAAGTTAAAATGCCCATCTACTATTAATTATCCTGACGTTATGACTACATAGTATAAAATAAAGTCACTTTTTCTGTCCCTATGTCCCTTTGTACGTTTAAATCTTTAAATTTACGCAATTGATTTTGATGAGATTTTTTTAAATAAGTAGAGTAATTTAAGAGGAAGGTTTTTATGTAGGTATAGTAACCGTGCGTAGCCGGGGCGGGTCGCTAGTTCATTTATATAGATGAAAATCGTGAAAGTCAATATCAATATGACGAATGATGTTGTTTGCCCACCCACCCTTTACTTAAACATCACTCGATATCGATATCAGATAACAAAATAATACGCTAATGATGATGACTACATCAATAGACATGTCATATAATCCGTGACACAATGCCCACAATCTGTGGATTTAGGTCGTTTGTTAGTCGTATACCTCGAAATCATAAAATCCTTGTAGCTTTTCACATTTTCGCGTTTCGCCGCGATCTCAAAATTTCTTAACAGTTTTTTTTTCTAGTAGAATTATTTCTGGTAGCCAATTACAATGGTGTATAAAATTCTTAGCATATTTACTTTCTTGCCTTTTTTCATTGTAATCGCTTTTCACCTCAATAGATATTTGCTTGTAATGCGTTATTACATATCGCGTTTGCACAGAACCAAAGTAAAAGATACAGGTCTCCGGATCGCAGAAACTTAAGTGGCAGTGGGCGGCGTAGAACCGATGGCCGTTGGACCGGAAAGGTTCTCGAGTGGCAGCCACGTATCGCAAGGCGCAGCGTGGACTGGTGACCTGGTGAAGGTCGCACGAGTCCGCTGGATGCGGGTCGCGCAGGACCTGTCATTGTGGCAATGTTTGGGGGGACCTATATTCAGCAGTGGACGTCTTGTCTTTGGCTGATATGATGATGATGATGATATCGCGATATTTCCTTCCTATTCGTCTGTAGCTTAGTTTGGTATATATATTATACATTTCGCGAAGATGGAAGCTGAACCTGGATCCACTTATAGTCAGCGGGGCAATTTTTTAATGAATCAAGTTCACACGGAGGGAACATTTCTGTATTATTGTATTAATTTGCTACTGTTGCAAACATCTATTGAAAATAAACGCGGCTAACTAAATAGGCTATTGATAATACATGCTACATCAAAATTTGCTACTATTGTAAAAATCTATTAAAAATATATGCGAGTAACAAAATATACCACCGATATTTCATGCTACAAAAAAACACGCTATCGCGGCGAAACGCGAATAGGTGAAAAGCTAAAAGAATTTTGTGATTTCGAGGTATACGACTAACAAACGATTTAGGTCAAGCGTTTAATGATGAATATTCGTAAAAGAAAGAATACATTTTAGTGGTAGGACCTCGTGCTGTGTTTCGGTTTGGGGGTAAGATAGCCGGTGTAATTACTGGCATCTAGATAAAGGCAATCTATGTAAGTCCTTAGCGTAGAGGTGATGTTTTGATCACTATATATTATCGTGGCTGAGAGCTCAGTTGTCTACCGCCGTCACATATAAAAAAACTTGTTGACATTGACGGCAGTATATACACTATTTGTCACCTAACTCTTCCTGCTGCGAATGTGTTAAGAGCCGACTAAGGGATTGAAGTGTCACTGACCATTCTTTGATAGAAGATTGGTGATCATCAAGGCAGCAGCAGCGTCATTGTAGTGGACACATTACTTCGATTTTGAAAAAAATTGGTAGGCTGGTACAGTAAATGATGCTGGACAATCCAACACATTTCCCAAAATATTTGTAAGAAACATTCCTTTTCTGTTACCAAAAATGTATAGGAATCTAGTAACAACGAAGGAAAATTCCTTACAAACTTTTTGGGCCATTTTGGAAATTCTGGTGTATCTTGCTCAGCATCATTGCTCATCGTACCAATTTTTATCGATATCGAAAATATACAAACTTTTTGATTATTACGCACTGGTTCTAACAAAACTGAGTGAGCGATTGATAACTCAGCCATAACACGAACGAAAGATAATCGCTCCCGTGTAAATAAAAGAAACACGGCGATATTTGAAGCTATTCGTACAGCTTGTATAATTACTAGCTCAACGGTGAACTACAGATAATTATTTTTTTGTGTTTATAGTCAAGCTATCAATCGCTAAGTCGCTTTTGGTAAGACCAGGGGCCTATTGCATAACAAATTAAAACGAATATTACAGCGGAAGTCTCTTTTCTGTCTCTCGTACATACTAGAAAGTGACTTCCGCTTGTAATATTAGTTGTAATTTGTTATGCAATAGGCCCCAGTGCTTTGCTGTGTTTATCACGTGACCCTGACAGTCAAGGTATATCAATTACCTTCAACACTGACGGGATTACTACGTGAAACGTAGTTTGCTTAAATCTGCGCGATAACTGGATTGCACTGTCTTGTCACTGTATGGCTTCTGTGGTTACCATGAGCTACCCGTAGCGTTATTGAGAGTGCGGTATATTTTTTTTACGAATTGGCTTTTTTTTTAGGGTTCCGTAGCTAAAATGGCAAAAACGGAACCCTTATAGATTCGTCATGTCCTTCTGTCCGTCGTCCGTCTGTCCGTCTGTCACAGCCGATTTACTCGGAAACTATAAATGCTACAGTAATGAAATTTGATTAGGATATGTGTTGTATGAACTGGTACAGAATTTTGATACTATATTTTCAGCCTCCGTAGCCTAGTTGGTAGCGACCCTGCCTACGAAGCTAGAGGTTCCGGGTTCGAATCCCGGCGAGGGCATTATTTGTGTATTTATTTATCACAAATATTTGTTCCTTTGTCATGGCTGTCTATGTATTTAAGTATCTATATGTATCTATCTATTATATATATCGTCGCCTGGTACCCACAACACAAGCCTTAATTGAGCTTACCGTGGGACTAGGTTGATTTGTGTAAGATGTCCCAATATATTTATTTATTTATTTATTTAAAAAAAAACCGTTGGGGTGGGGGCCCTCCATACATGTAACTGAGGAATAGATTTTTTTTTTATATGTATATAAACGTGTGAGGTATTAATATAAAGGTCTTTGAAAATGATATGAAGGTTAATAAAACTTATTTTTATTTAAGCAAATCGTTTTCGAGATATCAGCTCTCAAAGTCTGAAAAATGTGTCCCCCCCTCTATTTTTTAAACTACGCGATATAAAATAAAAAAATATATATATGATATGCACATTAATAAACTCTATCAAAGATTTTTGGTTTGATTAAATTATCTTCTTTAGTTTTTGAGGTAGGTTGATTTAACTGTATTTTTTTAATAATAAATTTATAATGGTACGGAACCCTTCGCACGCGAGTCTGACTCGCACTTGGCCGGTTTTTTTTGATACTGTATTGAGATCCCCCCCACTCTACGAAATTCGATCGTTGCACAAAACGTGATTTGTCTATTTCGTAGAACGGGCGATAGAACATCGAATGCTCTTTTGGTCTGAATGCACCTTAATGCTAAAATTAGTATATAACGGATGATAATTTAAATTATAACTGTAATGAACCTCAAACTAGGACCTGAATCGCGATTTTTGATTGAAGAAGTAAATTCTTTGTTTTTGAACTTTAATGTTTACTTTATTGCTTTAATCATAAACCGGCTAAGAACAGTCGGGCCATGTTCAGTGTAGGGTTCTGTAGTTGTTCAAAAACAGCTTTACTGATTATGTTTGAAATATTTTTATTGGTATTCTATAAGCCGACTATTCATGTTTCCTTTTTAATTTTTTTAGACCCATGGCTTAAAAGTTAGATGGATGCCACATTTTGTTTGCAAAGGTTATCTTCAAAAAATTGACTTTAGAAAAAACTTTCTATTGAGACCGTTACTCTTTTTGACAGACTTAGTCAATGATACTCCACGTTTAACTATAGGATTACACCAAAATAAATAAGAATCCCCACGATGAATATAATTATATACTTGTACCAAATTGCAGATGTCTGACTAAACGGCCACTGAGCTGTGCTGCGGATGGACATATAGACGGACTGACAGCAGAGTTGGGCAAAAATTAATTACCATTTATAATCTAGATTACAAAGTACACATACAAAAGTAATCGCAAGGAGTAATCGGATCACATTTTGCCCAATTCTGACAGACGGAGATGGCGAAACTATGAGGGCGATATGTTTACTACGGAACCCTAAAACAGAACGTCAAGATACAAATGAACGAAAAATCAATAAAATCTAAGACCCTTACCAAACCACACACGCAAATACCTTTTTCACTTCGCAATTCGTTAAAAAAACCTTTACTTAATTTCCAAATGGCACGCCAGCTCCAACGTTCACCCTTTTTGCGGGCTGTGAACCGTAAACTGCTAATGACATGTCATTAATTACCCTTATAGGGGGTAAGGGGGGGTAAAGAGTAAATAATATGCAGTAAGTTGACTGGGTCATATTTTTTGACACTTTGCTAACGGGTATGAGACAGAGTTGACGCTGAATTGAAAGTCAATTTTATGTCAATTACACAAATAGGACATGTAATGAAAATATGCTTCCCTTGGAAGCAGTTACATAATACGGCAGTTGTATTTTTTGCCCTTATTACTTTTGAAAGACCAATTCAACGAAAACCAACACTACATGATTACAGCAAAATAAAAAAATAACCCCACTTTAACCTACTACGGGTGATACCCGAGAAAAAACATGTTTCTGCCCTCCGGCCGGTAAACAGCACTTTGCCGGCCGCTGCACTAAACTAAGTTACCGCCTGCCGGCTCCGTTGAGCAGAAAAATAATAAACATACCTACATACGAGTACCTCGGCAGTTAAATGGGAAAGCCTCGGATCACATGTTTGTCGGCCTCGGCTTCGCCTCAGCCTACAATTACAAGTCATCCGAAATATTTCCTACTTCTACTTTTTATTCCACCACTTTGTTGGCGTGATTAATATGTGTATTGTGTAATGTGTACCAAAATGAAATTTTTTAGTAAGTACTAACAGCCACTGAGCATTGAGCAATGCAGCGGATAGACATACGTAGTTTACTACGGAACCCTACAAAGTGGTCTAGCTATCATAAGTATTCTGTTCACACATAAAATATGATGTGACAACATATTCGTATTGAGACGCAATATTTCTCGGTCAGCCACTAATGAAGCTATCGTAGTTAATCATTAATCAATAACTTATTATATTTGTGGTTGTAGTGTTAGAAGGTATCAAGTGTCATAAAATTTGTATACAAATACGACCTACCTACGGAACCCTACACTGAGCATGGCCCGACATGAAGTTGGCCCGTTTTTTTTAGATTTTTCTGACGATAGCATTCTAAATCTAACGACAAATGAATAAGTATAAATGAAAAACACAGGTTTTCATGATCGTAATTCTAAATTCGACTAAAATATAATACATAATATTAATATATTGATATAATATAATATTTTAGCCTATATAATGTCCCACTGCTGGGCACAGGCCTCCTCTCATATATGAGAGGGATTGGGCTACAGTCCCCACGCTGGCCCTAAGCGGGTTGGGAACTTTACATACACCTTTGAATTTCTTCGCGGATATATGCAGGTTTCCTCACGTTGTTTTCCTTCACCGAAAGCTAATGGTAAATATCATCTGATATTCCATACATAAGTTTCGGAAAAACTCATTGGTACGAGCCAGGATTTAAACCCACGACCTCCGAATTGAAAGCCAAACGTCTAAACCACTGAGCCACCACCGCTAAATTCGACTGCAAATTTTAAAATCCCTCTAATACCCAGCCTATTTTGTATGGCGCGATATTCCAGCGACCTAGTTCTGGAGGACTCTCGCTGACGCCAACTTAATTGGACCAAGTTATTCCTGGAACTATTTACGAGAGAAATAAGTAAATATGGAATCATAAGTAAAGATGAGATAAATACAGAACTTGTTTGTTGACATGATTATACAGGAATACAGGTCCTAAACTGCCCCCCTCAAGAGCTTCGCCCGTATTAGATTTACACACGGTATATTTTAGCAGGATTCCACTGAAAATGTCGACGTCACGAAGTATTCGGGGTTGGTCTGATACTAAAAGTAGCACAGTATTACTTGTATATGTACAATATGACTTGTATATACAATGTATACGCTGTGTGCGAGTTTATACGTGGCTGTTCAACTGAAATTAATTTTTTTTTTTTTTTTAATTTATTTCACTCTAAAAGGGTAATTGGAGGGTCTAGAAGGGTGACGTACTTAACAAACGATCGTTTAATTTTGGCCTTCTTCGGCATGTCACAGTCATGGGATTCGCTGAAAAATGCACAAAGCGAAATTTTTAGTTTTTAGGGCTCCGTACTCAAATAGTAAAACGGAACATTATTGCTAAGGCCGCGCTCTGTACCGTAATAATTAATTAGGCAATTCAAATTTTCACAGACGCTGTACCTACCTTTTTCTGTTGCTATAATAATAAATCAGCCAGCCCCCGTAGCCTACTAGGTAGTGACCCTGCCTACGAACCTGGAGGTTCCGGGTTTGAATCCCGGCGAGGACATTATTTGTGTATTTATTTATCACAAATATTTTTTCCTTGGTCATGGTTGTCTATGCACAGTGGCGTGCACTCCATATAGGCAAATAGGCACTGCCTACCCTAGCAGAACAGCATCTACATATACTTTTTCGTCTTCATTATAATAATTTGTCATGTTTTCTGAAAGAAATCCACATAAATATTTATATTAACGGAGCTCGCGGCGATTTAAATTTCCGCGCGCGCTAGCTAGCCTAGCGCGCGGCTGCCCAAGCCCCACCCCCATCTGGGGCATCTGGGGTAAGGCAACGGCGATCGAAGCCTACAAAAACACACACACTCACACAGTGCGTTTGTGTAGACATGTCCGTGAAGTATATACATATTCTTGCCCAGTGCACACGAAGATAGAAAATATACGCACACAATCAAAAGAATAGGCTGCGCCTAGGCACCATACGTGCGAGAAGGACGGCCAATGTCGGTCTCTCTCTGACTCACCGAGCCTCGAGATGTAATACAACTAATTTTAAGAACTCTCCTATGTTGCGATTTTTACTTGAAGTGAGAGGCATTACATTCCGTCAGGTTTATTTGTTTACAAACAGTCGCGAGTCGGTTTTGATTTTTGCGATACAGGTTTGAGGTTAATCAGTAGAAAATCTATCAAAACAAAACTCATTCATTGTTATATTAATACAATTCGGTTCTAACAGATTTTTTTTACGTTTATTTTAAGTGTTGTGACTTGTGACTGTGCGTGACGGAATTATGCTATGAGAATAAATTGTGAATACCTACTTACCTAGTTAATTGATGGTGGCTGCTGTATGTCTAGCGTGTCTACGAAGTTGATTTTCGGCGGATTTTGCAAGTTAACAATAAAACAAAAGAAGTTAGTACAGGTACGTGTAATTATTTCAAAAGTCGATGTATTCTGTACTCGGAAATTGTACGTGTTGTTACGCCCTTTTCGGGCCCTATTTACGTGTATTTTTAAGCATATATTTGCTTTAACTGGTATTATTTTTATTATCTAATCGAATTCACAATAGTTTTCACAATCCTGTTACAAGTTGAAAACATTGACTTTGTACAATATATTCGATCCAGGACTTTTTCGACAAAAATTCAATTTACGTGGTTTTTACCGTGTCATAAAAAACATGTTATGAACAAAAATGATCACAGGAATTGATTATATCTATTACAAAAAAGGTGTTATTTAATTAATAGATTTGTTTTTGAAAAGAAAATATTAAACTATTTTTTTTTTAATATACCTACATACCGTTATAAATCGCTAAGTAAAGGGCTAAAAGTATGTACCTAGATTTTTTTTATTATTTTTCCAGTATATAATAAAAAATAAGACATCGTTTGAGCGGAGTTCCAATATTAAATTCGAAAATTTTGGAATTCGCTCCACCCTAATGGTCAATATTGTTTGTTGCTCAGATAAAAAAAAATTGCCTACCCTAACTAAAAACCCTGTGCACGCCACTGTCTATGCATTTAAGTATCTATATGTATCTATCTATTATATATATCGTCGCTTGGTACCCACATCACAAGCCTTAATTATTGAGCTTACCGTGGGACTCGTATCGTCGATTTGTGTAAGATGTCCCAAGATATTTATTTATTTAATAAATGCTAAAAAATATAATAAAATAGATGGGCTTTTCCCTTTTAGAGATACCCAATTAACGCAAGATTTTTAAAAAACGCAGTCAGGATTGTAACGGCAATTACGTACGATATCTTTAGAAATTTAAACTCGATCGACGTTTTCATAGTATAATATCGCTTAATAGTTTATAAAATGAATATCTAGTGTTTATTTAAATTGACTGCTTAGTTGTCGTTACAAACCTGACCGCAATTAAGATTTTGTAATCTGATGGTAATTGAGTGTCCTGAAGTGAAAAAGCTCACATATTTGATCATCATACATCTCAGTCCACTGCTGGACTTAGGCCTCTCCTACTAACTATGCGTATAGACGCAGTAGGAGGTAAATGCCCATAATCACCACGCTGGGCAAGCGGATTGGCGATCGCAGTAATGTGTCCACTATGATGACGCTGCTGCCTATCTATCCAGTAACACTTCAATCCCTTAGTCGACTCTTACGACACCCGCGGAAGGAGTTGGGGTGGTGACAAATGTATTCTTACTGCCGTCACCACACGACGTGGCTCCCATAGTCCCATACAACAATCATGATTTTATATGATAAATTGATAATGGTACAAATCTATTCGACCGACTCGCACTTGGCCGGTTTTTTGCCTCCTTATCCTTCACACGAGATTCGCTGAAAATGCACAAAGTGACATCTTTCTTTTCGTCTGTTTTTCTAACCCTTCTTTTTCTCGAAGGTTTTTATAGTAACCTCGTTTATTTAAGATTGTGAAAGGGTAAAGGGTAAATAAGGGATCTCTGAAAGTTACTCTCAATTATCTTTCAAAATGTTTTACAAAAAGTCTAGTACATTAAGATGGAGGTATACTCCATTTCAAATAGCATGGCCCAATGCCACTGCAAAGTTTTATGTGGCATCGGGCCATGGTATTTGAAATGCAGTATTCACTTGAACATTTATTATTAATCAAATCACTACATAGCATAAAATAAAGTCACTATTTCTGTCCCTATGTCCCTTTGTACGCTTAAATCTTTAAAACTACGCAATGGATTTTGATGAGATTTTTTTTAATAGGTAGAGTAATTCAAGAGGAAGGTTTTTATGTAGGTACAGTACCCGTGCGAAGCCGGGGCGGGTCGCTAGTGCAGTATAAACTTGAACATTTATTATTAATTCACTATATTCTGCCTTGGAACCAACGTACCTATGATTTTATATCAGAGACTGCAGGATCATGGGTTGCGGAGGCCAAAGATTTCATCCGAGACTTGGGTCACCGACTTAGGGGTAGGGGCTGCGTTCCTCGCTCCGGGTCGTACCTGGATGCTTAGCCAAGTTGCCAATCGCTAACGCTTAGTAGCGTATCGTAGTTTTCCCTCGCTGTCACTCTTTATTAGTGCGACAAAGACAGTTAGCTGCCTTTCGTTTACGATTAACGATTAAGCGTTAGCTATTGGCAACTTGGCTAAGCACCCTGGTCCAGCAAATATCCCTAGCCATTCAGTGTGGAAATGCTGCTAGTGTCATGGGGACGTTTGGGCCGGATGCGACCCGGGGTGGTCTTTTGTAATTAATGCAATATTTACGAAGCCTGTGGCAGATTTTGTCATTGATTGTAGTGTGACTAAGCCTGTGGCGGATCTATTTGGATTATTCGACGTTTATGACATTATGTTTTCTTCCTAGTCGTGATTCTAAACAAAATTAATTCCACACAGCTGAAGTTTATAACATGCGTTTTTCTTCACAGTCATCAGTTCCACACAATCTTGTTTCTACCTAGTTGCGATTCTGCACAATATTATTACCACACAGCAGATATTTTTCGCACGAGTTTTTCTTCACAGTCATCAGTTCCACACAATCGTTTTTCTACCTAGTCGCGATTCTGCACAATATTATTACCACACAACAGACATTTTTCGCACGAGTTTTTCTTCACAGTCATTAGTTACACACAATCTTTTTTCTACCTAGTCGCGATTCTGCACAATATTGTTGCCACACAATACACAATATAAATTTTCCGCACGTGTTTTTCTTCACAGTCATCAGTTCCACACAATCTTGTCTCTACCTAGTCGCGATTCTGCACAGTATTAGTACCACGCAACATACATTTTTCACATTCATAATTTCCAGACAATATTGTCTCTACTTAATCGCGAATCTGCACAGTATTAACCCATATACATTTTGAATCCTTGTGGTGACGGCAGTAAGAATACATTTGTCACCACCCCAACTCCTCCTGCGGGTTGCGTAAGAGTCGACTAAGGGATTGAAGTGTCACTTACCATTATTTAATAAAAGATTGTTGATGGGCAGCAGCGTCATCATAGTGTACACATTACTGCGATCGCCAATCCGCTTGCCCAGCGTGGCGATTATGGGCATTTACCTCCTAATGCGTCTATACGCATAGTTAATAGGAGAGGCCTACGTCCAGCAGTGGACTATCATAGGCTGATGATGATGATGATGATTTTGAATCCTAATAGCAGTGAATAGAGATCAAAACCAAAGTGGCCATTATGGCTTCGTATGCATTATCTAAATATAAGATATGGTACCAGGCGCGCAGGATCTTAGGCTAGCAATACAGCTTTTGGAACCTATCTTTGAAATGTTGAGGGTAATGAAAATTATATAATCGAATCGGTACCAGGGCAGCATAACTCACTTAAGTAAGTTATATAATTTTTCTGCTGCTGTGTGTACCGTCTGCGTATTTTTTTGAGCATCGGTCTGGGGGGCATACCATGATGCGTGACTGCGATTCCGTACCGTTTCCGTTTTTGAGCATTGGTGCGGTCGCACTTTTAAAGGTTCCCACCTAGGGCTTGTCCATTAATCACGTCATACTGTATAGGGGGAAGGGGGATGAAGAAAAATCACTAATTATCACCATGGGGAGCGGGGATCATCGGACAAATCACGTGTAATTTTTTGTTACTTTCTGCTGAACAGCATTATAGCTAGTACCCCGAAAATGTCACCAAATATCACCATGGGGGAGGAAAGGGTCAAAAATAAGCCAAAATTGTATGAAACGTATGTGAAAAATTTCAGTTGCGTGGTAATAATATTGTGCAGAATCGCGACTAGGTAGAGACAAGATTGAGTGGAACTGATGACTGTGAAGAAAAACACGTGCGAAAAATTTCTGTTGTGTGGCAACAATATTGTGCAGAATCGCGACTAGGTAGAAAAAAGATTGTGCGTAACTACTGACTGTGAAGAAAAACTCGTGCGAAAAATGTCTATTGTGTGGTAATAATATTGTGCAGAATCGCGACTAGGTAGAAAAACGATTGTGTGGAACTGATGACTGTGAAGAAAAACTCGTGCGAAAAATATCTGCTGTGTGGTAATAATATTGTGCAGAATCGCAACTAGGTAGAAAAAAAATTGTGTGGAACTGATGACTGTGAAGAAAAACGCATGTTATAAACTTCAGCTGTGTGGAATTCATTTTGTTTAGAATCGCGACTAGGAAGACAAAATAATGACATAAACTTCTGATGATCCATCTATTTTTGTACCTACCTGACCAAGCCTAATGTAATGCCGAAACGTCAGGACAATGTGTAACGTAAGTTTCCGTGATGAAGTACCATTAGTCGTTAAAATAATGAGTGATAATCATGAAAGGTTAAATCAATATACATTAAACAGTACTTATTCAATGATTGTTTTTATTATGTGACGAAGGTTGACAACTGAGCTCTCAGACCATCTGATAGAAAGCAGGAACTAAGGCTCATGGACATAGTGATAGAAAAATCGCCTATGCGCTGCCTACCCTGAGGACTTAGATGGATTGCCTCTATCTATCCCAGTACTTACACCGGCTTTCTTACCCCCAAAGCGGAACACAGCTATTTAGCGGCAGGTTAACGAGTAAGACGGTGGTAGCTATCCGGGCGGACCCTGTACGATGTCCTACCACCAAAAAAATATACACCGGCAATTAGACACAATTTGATTAAAAGATTTGTTTATAAGGTCTGCAACTTCTACGAAAAGCAAGTTTAAATAACAACGCAGTTTAAAAGCGGTTTTACATCCGCGAACCGCCATATTGGAATAACTCGAACGCGGGGAATTAATTAAATCTAGATTGTACGAATATGGACGGAAATCCTGAATATTGCTGGTCTGGTGTTTAATCACTTAGGCACTGGTCTCACCGCGAGCTACTAAGCTATGAACTATTGGCTATAAACACGAACAAAAGATACGCACTCCCGTGTAAATAAGAGACACGGCGATACTCGCCCAGCAACCAGCTATCACCGCCGGGCGAGTATCGCCGTGTCTCTTATTTACACGGGAGTGCGTATCTCGTGTTCGTGTTTATAGCCCATAGTTCATAGCTTAGTAGCTCGCGGTGAGACCAGTGCTGTAACCTTATTCAATAAACGTCTCCTACTCCTATCTTAGCAACGTCGCAACTAAAGGACCATGGGCAATTTTGTGTGGAGCCTGGTCCTGAAACCAACAGAGCTGAAACTTAAGTCATTAAATAGGTCTTTAAATCTACTTTATTTTATTATATGGGCACGGAATTCCATTGCAGAACTGAAATATTCATATTTAAATCAGGTAAGTTTTCTTCTAATATTTCGCCGCTGTCGCAAAACCGAACTTTGTCCTTCTATTGCCATGTTTTCATATTATGATGATAAGTAAAACACGATATTCAACAAGAAATGACATCGAACGAATATAATTAATGGAAATGTCGATATTCCTACCTTAATTTTTTTAAATTGGGTTTGCTCAATACCAACCCCCCAAAATCGTATAAATAATCTCTGAATGCATTTATCGTAGCTCGTAATAACCACGACTAAAATACAAATATCTTACTTCTGCAATGGAATTTGACTTTGTGCCCATATAATGAAATAAAGTACATTTTAAGACCTGTTTATTGACATAACTCTCAATGCTGTTGGTTTCAGGCCCATTTTGAAGCATGGTCCTTTCATACCGTACACTGCAATAGCGCTTCAATGTATCGACTTGCTATTTTTATCCTATCTCGCGACAGAAATACATTTAAACGTGCAAATGAACACATGTCCCGACATGCGTTTATTTAAAGCACATAAAATTATTGATTCGTTCAAAATTGTTGTGTCTTTTGTATCATCATCATCATCATCAGCCTATGATAGTCCACTGCTGGACGTAGGCCTATCCTATTAACTATGCGTAGGTATAAACGCATTAGGAGGTAAATACCCATAATCGCCACGCTGGGCAAGCGGATTGGCGATCGCAGTAATGTGTCCTAACACAAGTATTGCTATACTTACCAGGAGGTGCTGGCCACAAAATACCTGTATGTAAACAGATTTTGATACCTAATAAAAAAAATATTTGATTTTTGATTTTGTCCACTAAGATGACGTCTTTTGTATACTGTTTCCTAATACCTTAAATATACAAGGTGGAAATAAAGAGGAGATCCAGTAGATATATAGATACTGCTACGCGAAAGTGTTCTCCCAATATATTATGTCTATTTAAAACATGACGTTTTCTTTACATCTTTTAGGTGGAAATCAATAACGGGTCAGTCATGCAGTGCTGCTACGCGAAAGTATTCTTAAAAGATCATCATTATCATCAATCAATTTTAAATGAATGAAGATTAAGTAAATAGAAGCTGGATGCGAGCAGCCGAAAATCGAACACAGTGGCGCGAAATAGAGGAGGCCTATGTCTAGCAGTGAACTGCGACAAGATGATGAAGTAAATAGTAAAATCGATCCGTGCGCTTTGTAGCGTAGGAAATGTCATAATAGATGGCACACCGCTTGCGTGGCGTGCACGTGCGTGTCACGTGCAAGCGGTGTACCATCTAATATTACATTTACTGTATGTAAATGTAATATTAGAGTACTACTTCGCGTACGTGCTGCACACGCATCCGGTGTGCCTTAGCCTTTAGAGTGGCTTAGTTCAGACCGACAGTAGACGAACAGATTGTTTACAGCAACGAACCTAAATATTGTCTTCGGCATAGCCGTCTGCAGCGAGTGCCAATGTTTACTATTTTTTACGTTCCGTGACTCACTCGCCGCTCGTTTTAGGTCATTCTATTGCGCATCTATTTAGGAAGACTGGGAAATGCGCTATAGAATAGAAGAATGTATTTGTCAATGTGAGTATGGCCATCAAGGGTGTCCCCAAATCAAACGACGCGAAATTGGCGCATGCCGGTCAAAAAATGCTTTATGTCGACTGCATTTATAAGGTCCAGCAGTGTTATTCACTAAGGAAACCTCCTTGCTATCAGCGCTGTGTCAGCGCTGCGGCAGCGTCGAGCCTAAAAATGGTATTCACTAATGCACTTTAAACGACACTAGCGCTCGGCGACGAATGCGGCGTGAGCTGGAACTACACTGCGTCGAGATCGAGAGTTTCCGCCTACAGTTCGACGACGAGCTGTTCTACGTTAGTGAATACCGTTTTTCGCAGCGCTGCGCTCGACGTTGAAGTGAAGGCTGTCTCGTCGTCGAGCTCGTTGATGAACGCAGCGTCGAATGTGTGAATAAGAGAACAGCATAGCAGGGTTTTCTGGCCGGCGGCGGCCGGCGACCGACGCGTGTCCGCCGCCGACGACGTTCGAATGTTTTGTTCGCGAATGTTTGAGGGTGGTTCCTCTGAAACGTTACCGGCAGCGGGCAACCGACGGACACGCCGGCCAGAAAATCCAGGGCCTAAGAGCGAAAACTTTGAAGCCGCGTCGGCCGAGCCGATTCGTGCTTTTGATTAAAACTCCGGAATCCACAGTAAGTATATTTATTTAATCTCTTATCTTCTTCTAAATTATTTACATTAGAGTCCACAATGCTAGATACTACGCGATTCTATGTACTAGGTAGTAGTCAGAGGTATCTGTCCAGGACTCACGCTGCAACAACATTGCCTTTTACCTGTACAGACACCTCCTTTTAACCCCGACACCCCACTACTCATGAAGTGGGAGGTCAGGTGTTAGGGTAAGATTGTAAACAATCCTACCCTACTTCTAAAAAATAGTCTTAGGTTATCTTTTATTTAACAAGATCATCACATTCGGCCATCAGACATCGTGCTGCCTCTGGCGCACGTACATATAATATAAAGTAATTTGATATAATTATAGTACATTAGTAAGGGGTAACATTTGTTAAATTATTCATCTTAGCCACTCGCATGCTTCAATGTTTGAGATAAATTCTATTTCTATGTAAAATTAAGAGCGATGAAATGAAGCCAAAAGTACATTATGCATGTTAGTGGATAAGATGGACATTATTTACATTATTGCAGTAGCTGATGGTACGGAAAATAACAATTAAGATATAATTATTATTAATTCATCTAAACATTTTGTTTTTGTTCAATAATTTAAGATTGCAATTAAATTTCTAAATCATCACATTCGTAAATTTCTTGGTAAAACATGTTTCATTGTTAAACAATTAATTGGGGTAACCATTAAAGCTCTACAAAAAAATATTACTTTAGAGGAAACAAAAAAAAATGTTTTTATTTTTATTCGCTTTTTTCATTTTCACTGGTTGAATTTTCACTATCGCTGTTATGTACTTCCAGAGCTTTAATGTTTATCCACGGTCTAATTCGATCTACAGAGATTACAGTTTCATATGGCTTCCCCTTCTTGTTAAACCCGGGCACGTCCTTTATTACATACCTATAATTTCCTAGAATTTTATCTATCTTATATGGACCTACAAACTTTGACAGAAGCTTTGTACTTTTCCCATCATTGCTATAATTGTTGCGACAAATTTTCACCAGGTCACCAACATTATACACAACTGCGGGTACTCGTTTGGAATCATGCTTGAGCTTTTGTTTACTTAGATTACGTTCTATATTGGAGCTTATTTGCCGTCTAAGTTCCTGTAAATTACTATCAGATGGACAATTGTCAATACCTAGTTTATTTATTAGGTCATCGCGCATTTTGACACCAAACAAAGCTTCGGTCGCCGTTTTATGGGTCGTAGCATTCACAGTATTATTGATGCCCCATTGCACTTTTCCCAGGCACTTGTCCCAGTCCCGTTCATGACCATCAGAGTTTTGTGCTGCTAATGAATGTAGTATTGTCTGATTAAATCTCTCTGCTTGGCCATTGGCCCTGGGACAAGCCACTGCGTTAAGTATATGCTTTATTCCGTGTCTTTCGCAAAACGTTTTGAAGGCTGTTGACGTAAAAGATGTACCGCGATCGGATATAATTCGAGCTGGGAGACCAAAGTCATAAAATATTGCCTCAAGAGTCGCAAGCGTGCTTTTTGATTTTGTATCTCTCACCGGCCTAACAAACACGTATTTAGAAAATCCATCTACTATAGTCAATATGTGGGTATTGCCTTTCCTGCTCTTAACAAAAGGGCCAAGATGATCGATATGAATGGTATGGAATGGTATTTCTACCTTCTCGATAGGATAAAGATACCCAGCTTTTTACCTACTCGAGCTATCTTTGTTGTAGGCGCATTCTATACAAGCAGCAATATATTTTTTTACGAATCTTCGTAATTTAGGGAACCAATATGTGTCCTGAATTCTCTCTAGGGTCTTAGCGTAACCTAAATGACCTATTTCGTCATGATTGGCCCTACATACTTGCCATCTGGCGTTTCGGGGAACTACTAAACAAAGTCGGTCATCCACTTTTCTGTAAAGCGTATGATTTTTAACAACGTAATTTTTTTTTATATCTGTAAAATCTTCATCGACCTCTGGTTTCAAAATCTTTATAATCCGTGAAACATCAGGATCAGCTAATTGAAGAGTCAAAAGCCAACTTTCCTTTTCCAAAGTATACACAGTTACACTACTGATGTTATCATCCAAGTCAGCGGGAAGGATCGTATTCCTACTTAGTGCATCTACATGTGCCATTCGCACTCCTGGTCGATATTCTATCTCAAAGGAGTATTCACTCATTTGGAGCCACCATCTCGCTATCCTCGGTATAAGGTCGCGTTTAGTTAAAGTTGTTCGCAATGCCGCGCAATCAGTAAAGACCTTGAAGTAAAGTCCCAGTAGGTATACTCTAAATTTTTTTAAAGAGCAAACAACCGCCAGTGTTTCGAGCTCATAGGAGTGCAGGTGCTTTTCTTCAGATGCAGTTTGTCTGCTGAAATAAGCAACGGGCTTCAAGACCCTGGGGTTTGATTGCCATTGCATTAATATCCCGCCTATACCCAACGCGCTCGCGTCCGTGTGAACTTCTGTTTCGAGTTTCGGGTCATAAAGAGATAAAACTGGCCTACTGACTAGTTTTTCCTTTAATTCTGCAAAGGCTTGGGCTTCTTTCTCGCCCCATTGCCAAGGTACATTTTTCCTTAATAAATTAGTTAGAGGATGTGCGATTTCCCCATATCCTTTAATAAATTTGCGAAAATATCCGGTAAGCCCAAGAAATTGCCTAACACCATTTATATTTTGGGGTGTGGGAAAATCTTTGACCGCCATTGTTTTGGCCTCACCGGGTTGTATTCCAGCGGATGATATATCGTAACCCAAGTAAGTAATGGAAGTGTCAAAAAAACGACACTTACTAAGCTTTAATGTTAGTCCAAACTCTCTAAGTAGTTTGAGTATACTTTCCAGACGTGAAAACATTTCATCGATATCTTTTGATGGTATAAGGATATCGTCTAAATAGCCTAATGCATACTCAAAACGCTTATTGCCCAGAATTTTATTAATCATCCGCTGAAACACAGCCGGCGCATTTGCCAAACCAAAGGGCATTCTTTTAAATTGATAATGACCATCCGGAGTCACGAAACCAGTTAAATGGCGACTTTCAGGGGCCATGGAAACCTGGTAATAACCTGAAGCGAGATCAAGTGTAGTGAAATAAGTATTGCCACTCAAATTAGTAATTTGGTCATCGATAATCGGTAGAGGGAAACGGTCTTTAACGGTTTTATGGTTTAAAGCCCTAAAATCTACGCACAACCTTTGGTCACCCGTTTTTTTCTTGACCATCAGTATAGGACTGGCATAGTTTGAATTAGATTCTTCTATGATATCATTCCGCAAAAGCTCATCGATCGTTTCTCGAACCTTTTCCCGTTCAGAGAAGGACAGACGGTATGGGCGATATACAACTGGTTTGTCATCTAAAAGGTCTATTTTCATTTCGACATCTACAGCGCAACCTAGCTCACTCAATTTTTCAGCAAAACAATTGCGATACTCCTGAAGTAACGCATGCAATCTCTCTACTTTGTTGTCGCTTAATTCCTGGCCAATTTTAATATCAGACGTATTAAGAGGTTCCAGGGTTGATAAGTCTACTTGGATGCGATTCACTGGACAAGTTTTAGTTTCAATGAAAGGAAACGACCTCGCAATCATAGTGTTCGGAGCTACCTCTAAGTTATGTTGTGATAGATTTGATAGTACTAACGTGCCTTTACCTTCGAATATACTATAGGCTCCCGAGAGTACACGGTACTCTCTCCCAGGCTCAGTTGCACTATATCCCTCCACTAAAATATCTCCAGTGAAGGAAACATCTTCGACATGAACAGGTACGGGTGCGAGGCCACCCTGGGCAATGGATACAGATTTAGTTACAAAAAGTCTTAATTGCCTATCACAATCAGTTGTAGAAACCGGAGCTTCGTAGAATATCAATGTATTTTTATTATTATCTTTTAAGACCGTAATGCCCTGCAGTTCTGTGAAATTTTGTTCTATCATAATCGCAGTCTCTAAAAATGTATCATCTACAACAAAAACCTCGATTGTCTTTTCTACATCGTCAATTTTCACATCAACAAACGATTTAAAATGCGGGTGAATAGCAGAATGACCAAATCCCCTTAAGATGGGAATGCGGTCAAAATTCTTGGCAAGATCTAAATTCCGAGCATCAGAACTTTGCATGAGACTGCTTCCAGCACCAAAATCAACGTACGCGGACATTGAATTCTGATTAACATTAATAGTTTTATAATATTTCTCATTCGGATCATTGGTGCTTTGTATTCTCAAAACTTTCTTCTCGGAACTAGAACTGTTACGGTAGATTTTATCTGTTTTTAAAGGATCTAATCTGCAAGTATCGGTGTCGTGTACAACTCTAAAACATTTCTTGCATTTAATAATCGGTTTGGGACATTTGTAAAACGGATGCCCTTTCTCTCTACAATTATAGCATGCTCCAGCAGTCTCATTTGAAGTAGATGGTGCTCTGTTACTGTTACTAGAGTTACCGTTTTTATTTGCGTTGCGATCCCTACCTTTACTATTGGCAAAAGATGGGTTTTGATATACAGTACGCTGGGAGCAGAGGTAGTTGAGCAAATCTTCGGGTTCTGTACAATTTTGGGCCTGAGCTCCACTCCTAACTGTACGATCGCTAATACCATGCACAATACAATCAACAGCCTTCTTGCCCTTAATTTCGCACCTATTTAGCAAGCCTAGTTTTTCGTAAAAGTACTCGCGATAACTTTCATCAACCCGGGAAGTTCGTGCCAACATTTGTTCAAGAAGGCGTCCATAATTCTCTTCACTTGGAAACGCCCTCTTGAGTTTATGTTGCCACTCCTCCCAAGTGTACACAACGGAGGGAAGAGTCTCATACCATGTTTTTGCAAGTCCACTGAGCTTTTGCAATGAAAAATGAATGGTTTGCTTCTCGTCCCATCCGTATATGGTCCTGCATTCATTAACCTTATTGATCCAGATCTCAACAGTCTGAGCCTTGTTTGTGGGATTAAATTCAGGGACCACGTTGTTCATATTGCTACTACTCAAAGTAAAGTTCTTACTTGGTTCACTTTTCCACGAAGGTAGTAGCTTGATGACATCTCTTGTAGTCATTCGACTAGATTTTCTGTGTGGACTACTGTCACTTGAGGATGAGTTTGACGACCTCCTGCGTCGCTTCCTTCGCTTGCGTCTCGGTAATGGTGGCGTATATGACGTACCGACACGCTCATCGCTATCCGACGCCATGATCTTCTGCAATAGTCAATCTTTATTGATTATGTCGTAACTTATCGGTAGATTCCGTAAAAGTGAACTTGCTATTTAATCAACACAACTGCTCAAATGATTGAATTACTTCAAATACTTTTAATACAATCATAATAATAAAAATGGTCTCATTGAAAATATAAATAAAATATTGTTTTATTTTATTATACTTATCTTCATAATTGTGCAGTATTGCATCCAATATAGGGTAAGTGCTCCAGTGAATGAACACTTAAGGAAATTTTCAACTTAATTTATTTTTTGTGGCTGGGAGCAATAATGAAGTTTAAATATGAATGTTCTTATAGAGTAAACCACTATTGTAGTTTCCGAAAATCAATTTTATTTTGCATTAGTGCTGCACAGTTTTAAATTATAGCTAACTGTAGGGAATAAAATGGAAAATCACCAGTGAATGAACACAAAATTCTAGTAAATGAACAAATGAAACCAATGAATGAACTACCTTAAAATTAATGTATTTAAATGCAAAAAGTACTCTATTTTTAATTGGTAGTGCTAGTAATATTCGATAATTTAATTTGAACTTTAATGAGACACAATAACTATAAACATAATTAAACGAAATCAATTACAGTTCCACATTTCTGCGTATTCTGGGAAGGTTCAATTAACTCTTTAGTTAACATTGAAGAGTGACCTTATATGTCGCTTTCGTTAAAAAGTAAACTGGGCTCATTCTGAATATGAAGTGCTACTTGAATACTTTTGATTAACCAAAGATCAGTCTATGTTTGTTTCTTCAGTGGCATGAATTTGGACAATTTCGGTGATTTAAATAGCATTGATTTTGAGATATTAAAACTGGCACTTGATAGTTCACTAGTTGCAACAGCTTTTAGTGGTTTGTCGAGAGATTCTTGGTCATATTGGATTTTTTCAAACGATTTTTTAAACCTTTTCATGTCTTAAAACTAGACAAAATACGAAATAAATGATTTAGTTCATTCACTGGTTTTCGCAATCCAATTAATGAACTAACTGTGTTTGCGGTAGTTCATTAAAAATTGAATATATCAAGTATTGTTCGAACACTGGCCCTTTGCTAGACAGCATATTTCTATTAAATCCAAAGAAAACCAAATCTTATAACAACCACTAAAACGTAAGATATGGAACAAACAATAAATCGCGTAATTCCAGTGAATGAACTCCCCCGTTCGGTCACTAGGTTTAAGCCATTTTGAGTTCTAGTTATAGAACACTGGATTGAAAAGCCACTATTTGAAACGAAATCACATTAAACTATACTTTAATAGCATAATCATAACCTTCCGGTTTCAAAAAAACACGCACTGTACCTGGGAGATGCACGAAATGCACGCAATAACACATTAAACACAACGTAAGCTTACCTCAATCCTTATAACACCTCCATATAAAAAACGAACCGGCGCAATGTGCCCACTTTACATCGTCGCCACTTGGACACTGATGCATATGAGTTGATGTAAGTGCTACCAGAACTTGTCAAATAATATTCCTACCCGAAAAAAAAATATATCGCGTAGTAGAAATGTACAGAAAACTTATTATTCGAAAAAAACTTGTATTTTGTTCGTTCACTGGATTTGTTCATTCACTGGAGAACTTACCCTAGTCATCTCAACACTCTGGGCTGAGTATCAATGGCATACCTAGCCATTACAGCACTCTGGGCTGCATATTATTGGCATATCTCGCCGTTACAGCACTCTGGGCTGCACATAATTCGTAATACTGGTACACACGGCTGATGTCAAGCATACTTAGCCCCCATCACACATGTTGTACAGCATACACCGGGCCCGCACAGCCGATTTCAGGTATACTTAACCTTCATCGCTCGTGCTGAACCACATAATAATTATACTACCGGGCACACACGGCTGATATCAGGTCTATAAAAAAAACCCGTATCACACGCGTTGTTCCACGTAATGGACATGCGGGGCACACACGGCTGATATCAGACATACTGAACCTGTATCGCACGTGTCGTACCACATAATACATAAACAAGATACACATGGTTGATATCAGGCAAACTAGGTCTGTATCACACACGAGGCACACACGGTTGATATCAGGCATACTGGGCCTGTATCACACATGATATACCACATAATACACACAAGAGGCACACACGGTTGATATCAGGCATACTGGGCCTGTATCACACATGATATACCACATAATACACACACGAGGCACACACGGTTGATATCAGGCATACTGGGCCTGTATCACACATTATATACTACATAATACACACACGAGGCACACACGGTTGATATCAGATATACTGGGTCTGTATCACACATGATATACCACAAAATACACACACGGTTGATATCAGGCAAACTGGGCCTGTATCACACATGATATACCACAAAATACATACACGAGGCACATACGGTTGATATCAGGCATACTGGACCTGTATCACACATGATATACCACATAATATACACGAGGCACACACGGTTGATATCAGGCATACTGGGCCTGTATCACACATGATATACCACAAAATACACACACGAGGCACACACGGTTGATATCAGGCATACTGGACCTGTATCACACACGATATACCACAAAATACACACACGAGGCACACACGGTTGATATCAGGCATACTGGACCTGTATCGCACATGATATACCACAAAATACATACACGAGGCACACACGGTTGATATCAGGCATACTGGACCTGTATCACACATGTTGTACAACTAAGTTATATAATTTGAATAATGCATGGGACGCAGGCTAGTGTCAGGCATATTGACCTTTACTAAGCACAAAATGTCTTTACATCTTAAGTAGTGTATAATTCTTTTTTTTTTTGATGAAAGGTAATACATGGTACGTAGCTGATATCAGGCATACTTAGCCTGTACAGTAAAAGTACCTAGCATATTGTATAACAATAGAACAAACAAGTTATATTAATACACCAATTTATAAATACTTCTAGCACTTTACTTACGGTTCTTTATCCCTTCTTCTGAGATTTGATTAAAACTCCGGAATCCACAGTAAGTATATTTATTTAATCTCTTATCTTCTTCTAAATTATTTACATTAGAGTCCACAATGCTAGATACTACGCGATTCTATGTACTAGGTAGTAGTCAGAGGTATCTGTCCAGGACTCACGCTGCAACAACATTGCCTTTTACCTGTACAGACACCTCCTTTTAACCCCGACACCCCACTACTCATGAAGTGGGAGGTCAGGTGTTAGGGTAAGATTGTAAACAATCCTACCCTACTTCTAAAAAATAGTCTTAGGTTATCTTTTATTTAACAAGATCATCACATGCTGATCGACGTCTTTTCCGCTATTATGCTGTCGTCATATGGCCGACTCAAACCGATTGCACGTCGATTGATTTGGCGATACCCTAAAACCGCCTACGGGCGTAATTATGACCTTATGATTAAATACAAGAATTTTGGAATGCACAGCGGTATGATATACAGCGCGTATTTTTGATACCTATTAGCTGTATCAAAAACAGTGGAAAAATATGATTACGATTTCAGTGATCGTACTCTAGATGTCATTCATTACATTCATTCCATACATCCCACAGCTTTGGTTTGGTTACCCAGACTCCATTTAGTAGGTCGGTATAGGACAGGGAGGTTATCATGACGTACTAATGCGATTTAGTTTAGGTTCAGAAAGGGACAGTGATATACGACTCGTATAGCCTTATCCTTTTCTTTGACCTAAACTGAACCGCATAAGTACGTCATGATACCTCCCTGTCCTAAGAACATAATTATGACGTCTTCATAAGCTGGCAGCCTTGTTCAGACCCATTATTGTCTGAATATTTAGGTTGAGCTCGTAAACAGGCGTATTTGCGATGCAGACGGTAAAGGTAAACAACGGATCGCTTGATGCAGTAGCCGTACCATGACTTTGTAAGTATCGGTATCTCATTAAATCATCTTATTAAAATGCGTAATTAATCAATGACTTTAACTGTATTTTTTTCTCATCTGTGGCGGACGCGTCCGCAGACGTCAAATACCAACCGCAGATGACCAAATCACCCCCTCTACGCGTCTGCGGATGCATCCGGCGATGACGTCCCCGGACCCATCCGCAGACGTGTAGTAGAGGCATGACGAGATTGTACTCAGACTGAACGATCAACAGACGTGTGGACGGTTGGTGAAGATTCGTCTGCGGATGCATATGCCAACGTACGTGTAGTGGAGGCATAAGAACATAATTATGACGACTTCATGAGCGGACAGCCTTGTTCAGACCCATTATTGTCTGAATATTTAGGTTGAGCTCGTAAACAGGCGTATTTGCGATGCAGACGGTATAGGTAAACAACGGATCGATTGATGCAGCAGCCGTACCATGACTTTGCAAGTATCGGTAACGTTGAGGTTTTACTCGATACGTAAAGCAGGCAATCGCGCTCGCGCGATAGAATTAATTACGTATCGAGTAAAACTTAACGTATCCTTTAGTTACCTACTCATTGTACGGCTACAGTAGCTGTACCAGGTTGGCAAGTCACGATTATAATAAAGAAACCTAAAAACTTAAATTATCCTATAATTACGCACTTTTAGAACAATCTTGGTTTTATTACGATCTCAAAATCTTCTAGAGTTCACATACATTTTTAGTTAAAATTATTGATATTTTATAGTATTGCTTGTAAATCATGACAATGTAAGTATTCTTACAATGTCTTACTGCCGTAAACACGCGACAGTAACTAATTAGTAGAAAATACACCGTGGGGTCCGTGGGCTGTTTAAACCCGAGCGATTATAACAGTGTATGCCTGACCACATTTGGAAACTATAACGTCGTATAAACTTTTCGTGTAAAAAAATTTTTTCGCCAAAAATTATAAGACTCAGTCATTACTTTTTGTTTGTTTTTACATCAAATGAATCTACCTGAAGAAGTAACAAAATAAACTCAAAACCACGGACTAACATATATTATATCCCACATTCCACATTATATTTCCCACGCCACCAAAGGTCGAAAGGAAACGTCGACCTTGCTCACTCCTTAACCCACTTTTACACCACTTAAAACGACCTAAAACACAAAAACGAACAACACACTTACTGCTTTTTGGAAAAGGAATGTTGAACTTGTGTTGTGCGTGACAATTTGGAGATCTGCCAGCGAAACAGCTGTTTTAAAAACTGAGGAGGATAAATCATTGTATATTTGCCGGTGTTTTGGTAATTTGAAATTGCTCGTTTGGTTATTATCTTAATTGGTTATGATTTGTAAATTAGGGATATGTTCGCGAATATTATATCGCAATTCGGCCGAGAGGTGACGGCAGTAAGAATACATTTGTCACCACCCCAACTCCTCCTGCGGGTCGACTAAGGGATTGAAGTGTCACTGACCATTATTTGATAAAAGATTGATGATGGGCAGCAGCGTCATCATAGTGGACACATTACTGCGATCGCCAATCCGCTTGCCCAGCGTGGCGATTATAGGCATTTACCTCCTAATGCGTCTATACGCATAAGTCCAGCAGTGGACTATCATAGGTTGATGATATCGCAATTTATATTTAAGCGAGAATTTGTACATTATACATTTTACAGCTCATTGATTTTACAATTTTTGTTTTCAGCCAGAGTAACATTGACCTTTATAGACAGCCATTGGTCTGAAACGAGTCATTCAAATTTCTATACGCGTATGTATTCTATGGCCGTTGGGGCGGAAAGGTTCTCGAGTAGCGACCACGTACAGGTGCACCGTGGGTAGGCCCCCCACAAGGTGGACTGATGACCCGGTGAAGGTCGCAGGACTGGAGTTCGTTGGATGCGGGTGGCGCATGTGAAGAACATGATGGGTGGCGCAGGACCGAACATTGTGGCAATCTTTATCCAGCGGACAACTTTTGGCTGATATGATGATGATGATTATGCTATACATTTTGTTTTTCTGGGAACAAGGTTGCATTGCAAGACACTTCCAAGGTACCATGTACTTCCTAATACCTAGGTAAACAGCTTGCTATTTTTAAACACTCTAGACCGCGAATTTGTTAGTACCCGTGTGAATATAGTTCCAAGAAAACGGAATATACATATTACGTTTTACTTTGTAAATGAACTTGTAGAGGAAACTCGGGAAATAAATGACACTTTATAAATAGAAGCCATTAATATACAGTGGAACCTCGATTATCCGAACTAATCCGGGATAACTAAAACGTCAGTTTATTTGTGACAACGTCTAAATTGACAACGTCTAATTGTTGTACAAACGTCCAGTTTATCACTTGCCTTAAAGGCATTTAATTTGTATTAAGAATACAAGCAGATTCCGTTCGTGGCATAAAGTGGGACGTAATTTAGTAAATAAATCACATTTTATAGTCCCTTTATTATGGTTTTTCCACGTTAAGCTTGCAAACATCATCTTACTTTCTTTGAAATTCTAAACTATAAATTTTTCCTAGTTACACTTTGTTTTGTGAGGTCATATAAAAGAAAAGACATCCAACGTAGGAACACCATAAAACGCGAACTTACAACGTTCAATGAAACAAACGTGCTCGATACCTATAACTAGTGGGACTGGCAATTCGCCGGCAGCATAGCTCGTATGTATTGAGCGTGTTGAAACAAATTCCCTACACTATTCGCACTAGCTTTCGGATATTTCAAATGTTTATCCGAACACACGCACACAGACACACGAATGCGCGTGTGCGTAAAAAACACATTAAAATTATCCTCATATTTTTATGAAATAAAACTATGAAAACGGATAAACGCGCGTATATTAATTAAAAACTTCATCCCGACGTTTCGAACTCTTCTCATATTTTTATTCTAAAATAGTTGTAAGGACGTACTAGGCTAATACTATATATGTAAATGGCTATGTGGAAGAGCGGTGCCTCCCAGCACAGGTTATTCTGCATCAACTTAAAATAACAATCCAATACTTCAATTGTTGTAGGTACAATAATTTTTAACGGAATAAATAAATATATTTTGTTAAATCTTGACACCATCGATCGGATAGTTGAGGTTCGTATAATCGAGGTTCGACTATACCATGCATTTCATGATTTCCAGCGTCATTTTAAAGTCATTAGTCGAGTTATGGCTTCGTTGTTTTGAATTTTAAAATAGACTTGATGGTATGTTTACTATAACAAGTAATTAAACCGTGTGTTTTGTAGATGGGCCACTTTTGAGCCGTACAACTTTTTTATTGCTATAATAATATGTTTGTGCTATATAAAATTGAGTTAGTTTAGTTTCGGTTTGAATCAGAAGAAGTTTTATAATATTATACCTACAAAGTAGTAAAAATAGTGATGATTAGTTATAGGGCCATATTCAGAAAACAAATAGGTTTACAATACAGTACAATAGGTTTACAATACAATAAAATATTACTCTTTATTCCACTTCACTTATCTTTGGGGGAGGCCTATGTTCAGCAGTGGACGTCTTTCGGCTGATATGATGATGATGATGATGATTCCACTTCAAAGACAAATACACAACAAATAATTAAAGTACATGTTTGAAAGAGGTAAAGGCGGTCTCATCGCTAAAGAGCGATCTCTTCCAGACAACCTTTGGGTAGAGGAGATTAAGAAAGTAAAAGTTGACAGTTGGTGATGCAAAACTGAGAAAAGTGGTATGATGCTAAGGAATGCAAAATATATATGTACCTGTATTAGTATTTTGTGTTTATTTTTACATTCAACTCATATAAAAATACAAATACATAATATAGTCCAGAAACCAGAATAATACATACCTAATTTGTTAATGGCTTATTATGTTGTTATTATTATTATCCTAGTATAAACCATGCAGCCGCTACTCCGAATGAAAATAAAAAGACACGTGATTAAAAAAACTCGCACCCATCGTACTGAGCTTGTGGGACTAGGTCTATTTGTGTAAGATGTCCCATGATATTTATTTATTTTAATTTTTTATTTATTTATAGCTTAGTATTAGTAGCTCGCGGTGAGACCAGTGCCTCAAATATTCTACTAATCAATTAAAAATAGGCTAACTGCAATGCGTAAAAAAATCTAACTATTAACTCAAAACAGCACTTAGGTAATTTCAATGTCGTGAGATGAAATCACCATACACAACACTTAGCACGCAATCAACCGACTTGCGTGTTTTTATAAAACATTATATGTGCCTTTGTTTGTACATTTCTTGGAGACTTTTGGCTGTTAAGTTATGTATGCGTGAGTAATAATATGTTTATTTAAGGTCAAAGGCTTAATGGCGGTAGCGTTTTTGAACGAGCAATATGAATATAATAATATATTAAAATAATATATCGGCATTGATTTTCGGGTGAGGTGTACTCTTTCATGCCATGTGATGACGGCAATAAGAATACATTTGTCGCCACCCCAACTCCTCCTGCGGGTGTCATAAAAGTCGACTAAGGGATTGAAGTGTCATTGACCATTATTTGATGAAAGATTGATGATGGGCAGCAGCGTCGTCATAGTGGACACATTACTGCGATCGCCAATCCGCTTACCCAGCGTGGCGATTATGGGTATTTTCCTCCTAATGCGTTTATACGCATAGTTAATAGGAGTTCTATGTACTGTGGATAGCAATGTACAAGTTACAGAACATTCTCAAAATTGCGGGAATATACTTGGGAATTTCCGAGAATTTTCATGAGAATTTAAGAGTAAGTTCTCATTGAGAATGTTTCCATGAGAACTTATAAAATGTAATAAAACTATGAAAACGGATAAACTCGCGTATATTGACAGACCACGAACCCTGTAAAGTGTTCGAAACGTCGGAATGAAGTTAAAATTAGTTAATATACGCGAGTTTATCCGTTTTCATAGTTTTATTTCATGTGTTATCCTCGCGGTAACCGAAGAAAATATTATAAAACTGTGTTACAAATAATTATTTTAAATTGTAAATAAGTAACAAGGCAATAAATATAACTCATAAGGCATGTATTTAGTACGGTCTCGGCTTGATTAGATTATTTGTAAGAAAATTAGATTCCCGAGAACATTATCTATGCAAGTTTCGCAACTTATGAAACTTCTCGATACAATGCTAGCTCAGTGTCAATTCATCATACATAATGCATGTTTCGGTTTAAAAGTTGGAGCGCTGACAAAATAACAGCGACCTTGGCGAAAAACGTAAAAGCAATGCAGACCATATAAAATTGCAGCACATATTCTACCTGCATTATGCTGGCAATATTTTATATGAGATTTTATTAAAAACTAGCGACCCGCCCCGGCTGCGCACGGGTACTATACCTACATGTAAACCTTCCTCTTGAATTACTCTACCTATTAAAAAAAATATCATCAAAATCCGTTGCGTAGTTTTAAGGATTTAAGCGTACAAAGGGACAAAGGGACAGAAAAAGTGATGCATCATGATATTATTCGGCCTACAAGCCTTTATTTCCTCTGCCAAGTTAAGTCAAACTATTATTTATTCAAGTAAGCCTACTAATAAGCATTTTTTGAATCGTCTGACATAATAACAAAGAAAAAATTAATACCGATTCTAACCCTACAATACTGTCATGAGAAGAACCAACAAAAAACTCAGCGGGATTATTTTTTTTTCAAACAGTATAATAATACATGTAATTAGAATAACGCATTGAAGAATATAATATATTAAATAAAAAAATCTAAACAAAAAATAATTACTATTATACCTACATGTCCACAGTAATTTTATTTTTATTTAATATTAAAATCATGACGCACCTTTTACATCTCTAAATCTTATTTTTCTTTTTATTCTGACAACTGAAAAAAAACTGAAACTAACTGAGAAAAATAAGATTTAGAGATGTAATTGTAAAAGGTGCGTCATGATTTTAATATTAAATAATAATAAAATAGAAAAATTACAATTAAGTAACAATTACAAAGCAACTATTCTTATTATACGAGCCTGAAAGAGTGACAGAGAGGGAAAACTATGATAGGCTACTAAGCGTTAGCGATTGGCAACTAGCGTATCGTAGTTTTCCCTCTCTGTCACTCTTCCATATTAGTACGACAAAGAGAATTAGCTGCTTTTCGTTTACGATTGACGATTAAGCGTTAGCGATTGGCAACTTGACTAAGCACCCCGTTGTTGGAGACACCCTAAAAGTTTACATTAATAAGGTACATAAATTCGTAGCATCGATCGAACCAAGTGGCGGCAATGGGCTTAGCGGGATTAAAGCGAATTAATCCGCTAAACCCCAGGACAAACAGTAATGCCGGGATAAGGTATTTGCATTTAGTTTTAGAGTTGTATTGTAATATATAATTATGTATTATGGTTATTGTGCCGTGTGGTGACGGCAGGCAAGAATACATTTGTCACCACCCCAACTCCTCCTGCGGGGGTCGTAAGAGTCGACTAAGGGATTGAAGTGTCACTGACCCTTATTTGATAAAAGATTGATGATGGGCAGCGTCATCATAGTGGACACATTATCACCAATCCGCCAATCCAGCGGTGAATCACCAATCCGCTTGCCCAGCTTGGCGCTTATGGGCATTTACCTCCTAATGCGTCTATACGCATAGTTAATAGGAGAGGCCTACGTCCAGCAGTGGACTATCATAGACTGATGACGATGATATATTATTATGTAATTATAGATAAGAAATCGTAAATGTGAATAAATATCATTGGATAATGCCAAGATAAGCTCAGTTACTTGAGGATTGTATTGTAGATGCTAAACGACCTTATACGGATATATCAAAGAGAGAAAGATGATGTTATATAACATTTTGTAACACCAATGTGGGACCACCATAAGACACAAATAAATAGCCTAGCCGGGATTCGAATCAGGTCAGGCAGGACTACCAACTAAGCTAGGGGCTGACACATATGACGATTTGTAGCTAGCAATGTATCGAAGAGAAATTTCATAAGTTACGAAACTTCTATAGAGAATGTTCTCGGCAATTTAAATTTTACAAGCAATCTAATCATGCCAAAACCGTTGTATATACACGCCTTTTAAGGTATATTTTATGCCTTGCTTACTCCATTGTGAAATACAATATTCTTCATAACACTTTTTATAAGTTCTCATCTACGAACAAATAAAACATTGAACCCGCACGCCATATTAAATTGCCTTTCAAAAACGGTCCTGAATTTTAGTTGACAACTGTCACCCTCTCTTCAATGCATCACGGTAATGAAGGTCAATATCAACCTATAAGAACTTAAACCGCCATTTAAAAATAATTGTGATTGGTCCATTAAAGTTTTGATTGGCTATATTCTATAAACATTTATCAAAGATGTTGCGCCGAAATATGCGCGGTGTTAAGAAAAGCGCTATGTCCTGCCCATCTTGGCACAATTGAACAATTGCTTTTGGGGGCATTTTTGAGCTGGCGTTAGACGTCCATGTTATATATGGAGCCCATTTCTCAAAAGCTTGTTACTTGTAATACAAGTGGAAGTCTTTTTTTGACACTATTCATTAGATAAGGACTTCCGCTTGTGTTACAAGTTACAAGCTTTCAAGAAATGGGCCCCAGGTCGCAGGTTCTCATGGAAACATTCTCAATGAGAACTTACTCTTACATTCTCATCAAAGTTCTTAGAAATTTCTGGGTATATTCCCGCAATTTTGAGAATGTTCCGTAACTTGTACTTACATTGCTATTTGTAGCTCGATTAACCTAAGCTACGTAAATGGCAGAGTTCACAGATGTCATATATACCATAGACTAAGCAAACGTATCTACTTAGCGTGTCAAATGAACTCAGTGAAATTCACTGAGTTGTCCGTCTTAAATCGCAGCTTGCAGCTTTCGGGCGTCAAATTTTGTAAGTTGAAGTGAACAAAAACATTAATAATGCCTCCTTAAGTAATATTAATTGCAACAACACAAAAAAAAATGAATACTCAAGGGCCTGAGACATATTTAAAATCATAAGCAAGTAACAACTTCAGTACAAAATCTGACACGCTCGGCCGCCATACAAATGAATGAACTTGTTTCTTCTATCCAAATCTAATTCTGTGGCAGAGTTGCTACGACTTTACAATATGAATAAAATATTACTTAAATTTCAAAGCAAATAAGTGGCTAGTCAATTCAAGTCACAGAAGGCAAGCCACGTTTAACAGATGAAGATGCGGCCCTGATTTTAGAAGCACTAGACGTTTCTTTTTCGTGCACCCTTCAGGCGTTTTAAGGATGGCACACATCATGGCCTGGCCACGACATTGGTTTAAGGCGACGAGCGGGGCGGAAAACAATACGTGTGTGTGCGAGTTCCGATATTGGCCGCTCGCTACAACTTCACAACTTATGGATTTGCTGGCCGCCGTCGCTGGTCGCGCAAAGTCGTGACCAGAGGCCCGTTTCTCAAAAGCTTGTAACTTGTAATACAAGTGGAAGTATATTTTTAACATCATTAATAAGATAATTTGTGTAAGATGTCCCAAGATATTTATTTATTTATTATTTATTTATTTATTTATAAGGATTTCCGCTTGTATTACAAGTTACAAGCTTTCGAGAAATAGGCCCCAGGCCTGCGTAGCCAAGTCGCCAATCGCTTACACTCAGTAGTGTATCGTAGTTTACTCTCTCTGACCCTCTTTTATTAGCGCGTCAAAGACAACTGAGTTTTGTTCGGGAATGAGCGTTATTCGTGCCATTCCTAAAATGCCATCTAACGTGCCTGTATATTGTATATTGCATATACAGGGTATTTTCAAATTAGTCACGGATACCTTAGGGTATGCATGTGTTCTTGATAAGGAATCATTTTACTTATGGGACTCATATCGAAAAACCGAAAAAATAAAATCACTTTCTATGAAATGTTGATCACCCGATGAAACCACTTTGTACGAAAAGGCGATTTTTTTTTTCAAGATTTCGATATGAGTCTCATAAGGAAAGTTGTCCGTTATCATGAACACATATTGCATATCCTAAGGTATCCGTGACTAATTTGAAAGCACCTTATACAGCGTGTTTTTCTTCATATGCTATAACTTTAACGGAAGCTTATTTAGGTCAAATATAACTAATTTCTCTAAGAAATTAGTGTTTTAACTCTTACTGTTATTGAGTTATTAAAAAAATAAGTTTAATCACTGAACATGTGTATTGCAACCTTTATTACATTCTAATGTTACTTATTTTGACATGTGCCGTTAGTTACCTGAGATTAACTTTTATTTTATTCTTAAGGTTCTCTCACACTTACCATTTCATTTATTATGTATGAAAACAAAAAAAAATATTTTTTATCGAATTTTCCAAAAGCCTGTATACCAGACAACTTCTATTAATGTCCCAAGTAACCTGTCTTATTTATAGCATATCGAAACGAACACCCTGTATAGATATATGTGTATATATATATATACAGGGTGGCCCATTCAAATCGGTCAGTACGGGAAAGTCTGAAACTATAAGACATACGAGGATTTGTTGTTAGGAACCATGTCACCGATTTTGATAATATATATATATATATATATATATATATATTTATATAAGTATTATGTACGTTTATTATATTTACTTATATGTGTATATTTGTTAACGTGTCGTAATTAATAAACTTGTTCATTTTATTACCTTGTTTCATGTCTTGCATCGCCTGCTGTTTTTTTATTGGTTGCATTGTTTCATTGCCCAAAGGTAGTCTGGAAGAGATCACTCTTTAGAGATATGACCGCCTGTTGTGTTACCTCTACCTTTAAGATTCAATTTTTTTTGTTATTTTCTTTTTTATGTTACAAGGTGTGCAATAAAGAGTGTATTGTGTATTGCCTCACATTGAAGTGAAATTGACGAAATCTTTAATTTTCACCCAATTACGAAACAACTAAATAGGTCCAAGATTGTAACCTTGTGCAATGACGCCCGCCCAGGCATTGACCTATATGTTATTGATACAAACAGACAGAAAAATGGTTTTATGTCATAATACTAATCGCGTTAGTTGGCACGCGTTAAGGGGCGATGATTGGTGTGACAGATATTATGATTTGACTGGACATAAAATTTCAAGAAAATTAGACTTATTAAGCCGCGTTTTCACTTAGTGTTCCGAGCGAACATTCGTTCGTTCTCGGACAGATGAACACAGAATTTCACATAGGAAAATGTTTATTCGTCAGCCCACAAACAAGTGAATGCTCGCTCAGAACATTGAGTAGAAACGCGGCTTTCCATTTCAAGAAAATAAGACATACTGAATTTATGACGAAACAACCTATGAACATTATAACATTGACACATTTCAAAATCGAATTTTATAAAAGATGTGGCTACGGCACAGGAAAATATGGTCACTTTTACAACACAATTCTATCTTAAGATGTTGCCGTATAGCAGACCCAGGACGATAAGGCACTGTGATCCGATCAAAAGCAAGTTAGCTGTTAGATTTAAATAGCCCGGATTTCGAAAGATAATCGCTCCCATGTAAAGAAAAGAGACACGGTGACAGAGGACAATCAGAATTGAGTGACAGAAACCTCTAAGACTGAAAAATAATAGCTACCCTATTAATCAAATTAGCCCCAATTTTAAAGTACCTACTTAAATTATGCAAAGTCGTCTGAAATATTGAGTGATATACCCGGTCGTACACTGACTGTAGAGAAACTGTTTTCTTTCATTCGTTTTATCTATGTCAGCGAGCATCCAATTTTGGTAAAAGCATCGATGTAACCCCTTTTTCAAATAGTAGAAACTTGCACCAGTTATCGAATACATTTCAAATGATTTTCAGTGGTTTTATTCCATATTACTCTGAAACTGTTCATGAACTAAAAATATTTTATGGATCAATAAGAAAGAGCGTACTCTTTTTAAGTCTTCGTATCCAACTTTCTCGCCCATGGGATAACTAGGTATCTATTATTGGTAGATTTACAGGATTAAACATAATACAGTACATGCATATGTATAGAATTAAACAGTGTTGGGGTTGGTTTGCTGCATATATAATTAAAACGGTTAAACTCACGTGTATTTTGGGTACCTAGTCGTGAGGTGTGACATGTTTCGGAGAGCCTAGGTGTCTATTATTAAGGGATATCTCAATAAAAGTATAAATTCAATCAATTTAATACTAGAAAAAAGTCGCCAAAACAGATAAAGCCAGCAAATGTTGCCATTATCCTCTATAAAAAGCCATGTCTCACACCAAAGTTAGATGATCAGATTATTTTAATTTGAAAGTAAATAGAAAACAACCATATTTAGGTAAACGAGTAACCAATGTTTGTGTCAAACACCAAGAAATTTCTAAATAAGTACAGATGTCGCTAGTGATTAATTTCACAATATTGACTGAATTCGCTGTGATTGACGGAGGGTCGTCTGGTGAATTGGGAGCACGTTGGACCTGTAAGCCAGAGGAGGCGGGTTCAAATCCCGTGACAACCAGTCTTTCGCAGTTGGATTTTTCTATGCTAAGCACATTTGTTACGACATTGTCACATAATGACCATAAGCCGACTGTACCAAGGTAGTTTCGAAGTAGCTCGACTAAATCATCAAAACTATCCAGTGCTGAAATTGAGCGACACACGAGAAACTAGTTACGAGGAAGCTATTTGCAGCTAATCAAGTTTGCTACACTACCCAACCAGTTAGCCTCACGGTCGTATAACAGCGACGATATATCGCCTTAGGCTATATAGCAGCTATCTAACCACCATATCTAGGAATCGAGGCTGTGAGCGAGGTTGTGGGCGAGTTCGTCGCTGTTTTTCGTTAGAGAATACGAAGTTCGTACATTAAACGTCAAACTCTTGACGCAGTGTAGTTCCAACTCACACCGCATTCGTCGCCGAGCACTAGTGTCGTTTAAAGTACATTCGTGATTACCATTTTTAGGCTCGACGCTGCCGCAGCGCTGACACAGCGCTGATAGCAAGGCGGTTTCCTTAGTGCATAACGCTGCACTTCGTATGCCGAGTCACTACCAACTAGGCTACGGAGGCTCTGAGTCAGAGATGTCACAGACTCTGACATCAACTATAAAAATAACGGGTAAAACGGTGGTAGCTCTCCGGGCGGACCCTGCACGAGGTCCTACCACCAGCAAAAATAATGCAAGTGTGCAGATTTATTCACCTTTTTTTACTTTTAATTGAAAAATGGTATACACTGTTATCGAACCTTTCTTTCTAACTATGACATTTTCTTTTTGAGTTATTTTAAAATAACAAGAACTAGTTATCGCAAAAACGCCAATAACTCAATAAGTGTAATACTTTACTCCGGGGCAAAGACTTCTGTTATATAAGTCGCAAGTCAGACCCCATATGGAGTATTGCTGTCACCTCTGGGCAGGAGCACCTGTATACCAGCTTGCACCCTTTGACTCGGTTCAGAGACGAGCTGTCCGAATAGTCGACGATCCCAGACTCACAGGCGGTATTGAACCCTTAAGTCTAAGGAGAGATTTCGCCTCCTTATGTGTGTTCTATCGTCTGTACAATGGGTTGTGCTCTGAAGAACTGTTCGACATGATGCCAACGTCCACTTTTCATCATCGCACCGCTCGCCACCGACTGGGCGCTCATCCTCACACCTTGCAACCTAAATGGTCGCGCACCGTGCGGTTTCAGAGGAACTTCCTCCCGCAGACGGTCCGTCTGTGGAATGAGCTCCCTGCCGAGGTTTTCCCGTTGGACTACAGTATGGGGTTCTTCAAAAGAGGAGTGTACAAGTTCTTATTGGGTCGGCAACGCGCATGTGACACCCCTGGGGTTGCAAGCGCCCATAGGCTACGGTGACTGCTTTCCATCAGGCGGGCCGTATGCTTGTTTGCCACCGACGTGGTATAAAAAAAAATAAAAAAATAAAAAATAAGTATAAATTGATAATAATAACAATTGTCGTTTGATCTTGTTAAGTTAAATGATCACCCAAGAACAAGAGGCATGATTATCGCCCGACCTTTACCTAGGGTTGCCAGATTTTGTTTTGAGATATACAGTATAATGTCGGTTAAAAGGATGAGAAAATAAAGTACAGACATACAAAATATAGTATGTGGAGGGCACTAGGAGATTACTGGCTATTCATGTTAAGTTTTCAATTAAGTTTAAAATAAAGTATTGTAGCATAATTTATGCGTCTCGTAAATCGTAAAGTAGGTAGTAGGTACGTATGAGGTATAGGTAGTTTCACCAGAGTTGAGGTGAATGATCAGACATACCTTAATAGAGTACCTACTTTCCTTTTGTTGGAGTCCGGACCAAACCACTGGATTGAGCTACATAACCCGAAAGTCCTTTCAACCAAGCGTATACATCATAGCCGAAAAGTACGTGAAGCTATTGAAATTAAGGAACACCGGAATTTTAATCAAAATGAGGTGCAACAAATTTTGTCCGCGTGGAATCCCGTGATTTACCAATGTAAGTGTGGTGAAATATCCATTTATAGCCATTGGATGTTGTGAGTGTTGTGTGTAGGCCTAGTGACAACCCTAGCCTAGAAGTGAATAATCAAGACCAAGTGCGGGTAGTTCGAAAAACCCGCGCAGCTCAAAGATGTTGATACAGTTTCTCGCTAGTCTGCCTGCGACCACGGGTGTAACGTCATGCCTGAAACGTCAGGATATAATTAAACGTAAGTTTACGCGATTAATACCCGTTTGACTTTAAAATATGAGAGTACCTACTGATTTAAAAAAAAAAGTGAATGATTGAATGACTTAATGTGACTTGCGTCAAAATATAAAAGCAAATCCATTGGATAAACTTTTTGGTGAATCTTACAGTTGCTATTAGATTTACTGTCAGTACAAAAAAGAACACTAATTTCGAATTCCCCTTGTATTTACATGACACGTTATTGTGTGCGTGACCTCAACTACCTATAAAATACGGTGAAACCCCGTTAATACGATTTTGTAGGGACCAGACAAAAAAAACCGGGAAAACGTATTTTGCGGGAAGAAGACATTGCATTTTTTTTGTAATTTTTTTTATTTTTGCATATATATGAGATATTTCTGTTATACATATATATACCTATATTTAACTGATTCGGATGCACAGATAAAGAAAATAATTAAAAGAAACAAATTGTAATAAGTTGCACATCCAGGGTCGCGTTTTATAAAGTTACAATTTACACCAAATAACGAAATTGTAAAATGTAACTTTGTAAAACGCGACCCAGGTGTATGTGATGGGATCATGAACTTTACCGGTCGGGACGTCAGTGCAACAAAGTTACCTACAAAGGAGGAGCGACCGGTAGAATTATTTTTTCCAGTCTAATTTTCAATCGGTATAGTAAAATTATAACCTTCCTGCTTAAATCTATAAGTAAATAATGCCATACGTCAGTGTAACTTGGGTTACAGATAGCGTATTAAACGGGATGATAAATCGTATTAACCGTACAAAAATGTAGAAAAATATGACAAAACATGTAGGGACCGGCATAAAATGGCGTATTATGCGGGAAACCGTATTAAACATGATCGTATTAAGCGGGTTCTACTGTACTTTATATTACAGTACGTCTGGCAACCTTACCTTTACCTGAAGATAAGGTAAGGAAATTGCAGATAATGCAAACTTGTAGCTTATTCCCGCAATGTTGAGATCAGATAATGTAAAGTTTGTTGGAAAATGTGCTTAGTTATAAAGTTTTTTGGTACAATGGCACTTCCACACTGTTGTTATTTCTCATTATATGTAATCTAAATACAGGGCTAGGATTTTTCATAGCACGGTAAGACGTTAAAGTACCTTGGAGTGGATATTTCAATACTAGGATGTCAAAAAGACATAGTGGATGTTATGCATATAACAGATATAACAGCCAAGTGGGAGTATCAAGGGGTATCCTGCCTTTTCGCATAATTTCTCATTGCCAAATTTCACATGCCAATCAACTTTTCATGCGTAGGTACATTGGATGACAAGGTACTTAGACAAGTTGCCATTCGCTAACGCTCAATCGTCAATCATAAGCGAAAGGCAGCTAACTGTCTTTGTCTCGCTAATATGAAAGAGTGACAGAGAAACCTACGATACGCTACAAAGCGTTACGTCGCGGCCACGACATCGGTCTAAGGCGACCGGCTTAGCGGAAAACGTATGGTGCTCCCTCTCGTATTCATATCGGCATCCCGCTCCAACTCATGGATTCGCTCGCCGCTGGTCGCCTTAGACCAATGTCGTGGCCGGGGCATTAGCGATTGGCAACTTGGCTAAGCACCCAGGTACCTAACCTTATGAACAAAATTACTTTTGACTTCGCAACAAAAAAAATATGATGTTAAATCTTGTTTTCATTCAGGCCTTTAATTATGTACATCTTAATACTATTCTCTTCGGTTACCGCGAGGATTACACATGAAATAAAAGTGTGAAAACTGATAAACTCGCGTATATTAACTAATTTTAACTTCATTCTGACATTTTCCGACGCTTCGAACACTTTACAGGGTTCGTGGTCTGCGCATCCACAGACCACGAACCCTGTAAAGTGTTCGAAACGTCGGAATGCAGTTAAAATTAGTTAATATACCTACGCGAGTTTATCCGTTTTCATAGTTTTATTTCATATGTACATCTTTTTTGCATTCGACCCAAAAGTGACATTTAAAATTATCACACCTGTCATGGTGAAATAATGGCCAGAATGAAGTCAAGCTTAATAACGATAACCTTTCGTCCCTCATGTGCCACCTGGTGAAGCGACAATGAAGACTAATAGAAGTTTTCAATAAACTGATGAGTTGAGCGTGACGCGGCAGTAAATGGTCAAGTTCACACCTTTGCCTGCTTTAACTTTATAGGTAGACACAACAGCGAACCCCCCCGGCTTTGTACGGGAACAATGTAGTACTAAAACCTTCGTCTTGAATATCTTGAATCACTCTTATGCAGGTACATATTACTCAATACACAACACTAGCGTTGGAAATGTCGCAAATAAACTTTTTTTTGAGAATGTATGAAAATATACTTTTTTTCCTTTTTTTCGGGTTTTTACAGAAATAATCAATATCACTGACACTGTCACTCCTTTCCATCTATGTACTTCAATTGACTTTTCTTCGATCGCCTTCTCCTGGTATAAGTGAAAATTAGACCTAATTCACATTGGTTTAGAGTTAAAAATTAAAGTGGAAAATTTCATTGACTTTTTCGATAAAATCCGGAAAAAAACGAGCTGTTCGGAAAGAAACCGAATTTAATCCGGAAATTTGACATATCACACATCATCAGCCTATCTCAGTCCACTGCTGGACGTAGGCATCTCCTATTAACTATGACATTCCGCTGACATTCCACAATGCCTGAAAACCCGCCTCTTTAATCAATGTGTCCTGCCAACCATGACATACGGTGCCGAGACATGGACGCTCACTAAGGAGGCTATGAATAAAATTAGAGTAGCACAAAGAGCCATGGAGCGCGCCATGCTCGGCATCAAGCTACAAGACCGTGTGAGGAATACCGAGATTCGACGTCGCACGAAAGTGCAAGACGTCGGGGACGTTATTACGAAACTGAAGTGGAATTGGGCAGGACACATTGCCAGGCAGCGTGATGGCAGGTGGACCAAAATGTTAACGGATTGGTGGCCGCTTTCAGATTTGAGAAGCGCAGGGCGTCCGACCGCTCGATGGGTGGACGATATTTGGAAGAATACGGGTCACTTTTGGATAAGGTTAGCTCAGGACCGGGACCAGTGGCGTACAAGAAGAGAGGCCTATGCTCAGCAGTGGGCGAATAACGGCTGAATATGATGATGATGATAGACATTTACCCCCTTATTCATAAACTTTTGTTAACTTAACGAGCCGCTAATAATTGTTTGTCCCTTTCGGTCTCAACAATGTGTCCATAAAAGCAAAAGGGACAAACAATTATTAGCGGCTTGTTAAGTTAACAAACATTTATGAATAATGGGGTTAGGAGGTAAATGTCCATAATCGCCACGCTGGGCAAGCGGATCGCAGTAATGTAATTAACATACAATATTTTAGAAACAATTTATATTTTCTTGTTTTATTGGAATATTGATTGCTTCTTAGACAATCGCATTGTTTTCCTCGACATCCAAATCTATGAATATAAATGAAGTTTACCTAACTTTTTGGCAAACGGGAACCATTATGTTTTGGTAAACATTAGTAAACATGATTCCTTCCAAGGAAAATGTGGAGTTATGGTTCATTACTTTTTGTTATTTGGTATCTCAGTACAATAAATTATTCTTTCAAAGTCAAACGATTTTTTATTCAAGTAGGTATCCCCCATTCTACGAAATCAATGAATCACATTAATCACATTTATTAATAATTAAGCGAAAATAGGTGTTACTAGACAAATAGTTTATTTTTCACTAGGGCCATAAAATTGTAACAGAAAGCTTCACTAGGCTTTTTAATTACTCCAAAATAAGGTCAGGTCAAGCGGCCTCATTAGCCTAATACTAACTTGGTACTTTAAATCACAGCTCAAACACTTTAAAACGTATTGAGTAAATACGCGCCACGTACACTTGATCCCTTTTTCCGCTAGTCGTATAAATCATAGCGGAAATCTACGTAGGTACGTTTTGGTTCGTATGATTTCGAAACCATGTTTAAAAAGGGCCCACAAAACTGTACATGATGTGATACAAGTGCGGAAAAAATTAAGTTAACAACGAGTGGCGCTAATTTAAGGAGTTTTCATATTTGGTCCCCTAGTAAAAGTTGTTAAAAAGAATTAATCAATTTATTTTTTATTTTATTGTCTTGTATCACCATTTTTGTAACACCCTGTAGATATTAGGATCGTTTTCAAAAATATTGTAGGTACGTAATTAAGGGCATAATGAAAACAAAATCACGATTGTTTCCATTGCATTGCGCTACGAACGTTAATCATACAAACTACATGGATGACCCCTAAGAGCGTACGATTGTAAAATGGCTATCAAAAGGTAAAAATAAAATCAGAATAAAAGGACATCATTACAGGGGCAAGTTGAATAGGGTGATGGTGTAATTATCTTACTGTACACTCAACTGTAAATTTGCCTTAGCCACTACAGAACCTTGTCACATCACAACAACAAGTATTAATAAATTGCATGTCATCTTTATTTGTAACATTACTTTGACATAGTTTCAGAGTGGTCTAGGGTTGGAATTGGAACCTATTGGTTGACCGTACACAGCAGAAAAGCACACAACTCAAGTTTAAATACATTTTCCTAAAAAATTCCTTCCCCTGAAAAATAACTAGACTATTATGCCAGAATAGCAGACAAACATGCGTCTGCTACAAGATAACCGAAAATGACTCCACTATTTACACGCAGTTCGTCAATAATTTGGGAATGGTAATTACTTTATTGGTGCGATAGAATAATCGCAAAAGCACACAACTAAAGTAAATTTCCCTGAAAAACCGCTTCCCCTGTTTCGCACGCCTAAACACCCAGCCATTAAATCCCCCATCACGCCATATGTTACAGAGCTGTTACTACCGCCGCTGCAGCGTAACGAAATTAAAAGCGTGTACAGCATCAATTATTCCAGGTTTAAACCTTTTACTTTGTAATTCACAATCTACGTGACAGCGGCCATTTTTAAAGGCGACAGGTGTTTCGGACAATGGTTTTATATCCTTTACGGTACGATTTTTTGCGAAATTAAAACTGAAATTGCAGTATAAATGAAAGCTTTTTTTATAGCTTGTCGATGATGAGGCTCAATTGTTATAGACGCTTATCGCGAGTGCCAAAAGGAAAAAAAAGAAAACATCCGACAGTTTATGTCAAAAGAAGGAACGAAGGTTTTATCAGATCTTTTCCTTATCGTGCTATTGAAGTTTTGATTGGATTAATTTTCCAGTTTCAGTGATTGCCTTTTGGTCTAATAAATGTAAGGTGTTCTACTACTTTGACTGAGTTATACACAGGAATTATACATTGAAACTAAGACGTAAGAGTTCATAAAATAAAAAAAGCACACAGATTCGCTCACTCAATGATGTCAAATTTCATACAATGAACAAAGAAAACACTTACCCCAACGTTGTCATGGTGACAATGGTGTACCAGAAGGCAGCAGGAATGGAGGTGAAATTCGTGTCTTGCTCATTCTTCTCCGCGTAGAACATAACCGTCGCGAAGATGATGATAGCCATCGCCAGCGAGAACACGAGGAAACCCAACTCACTGGCGCAGCTCTTCAAAGTGTAACCAAGGATCCGCAGACCTTGAGAGTGCCGGGAGAACTTGAATATACGGAACACCCTGAACACTCGTAGCGTGACAAACGCTCCGGACACATCATCGTTGTCAGTGATCCCCAAGCCAATGTAGTATGGCAGGATAGCCACCACGTCAATGATTGACATGACTGAACGCACGAATTTGCAACGGTCCGGCGCCGCAAAGAGGCGGAGTAAATACTCTGCTGTGAATATCATGACACAAGCCGTGTCCAAGCAGAAGAACACAATTTTGTAGCGCTCCCCACAGGGGAGAGTCCCCGCGCGGCCTGGTCGGTGACCACACGGCACCGTCTCCACCACGTTCGCCATCACGGACACCGCGATGAAGAACCCGGTAACATAATAAAATACTAAAGCCGCAGTCGACGTGTGAGGGTTCTCGAACGCTCTCCACATCTTCTGCCTCAAATCCGTCAGCTGCGGCAGACTCTGGTCCCCAGCCTCACTTAGCTTATCGTCCATCAGCCGTTCGGCATTCTCACGTTTCCTATCCCTATAGTCCTCATAGCAGCAATCGCCTATCACATCGGGTAGGATCCCGAAGAACGCTAACTCCTCATCATATCCTGTCAAGCATTCGTGTTTAGGGTAATGTAGTTTCCCTGTCCTATAATAATTAAGTATGTGCCTGAATATATCAGGGTCTCTGTCGAAGAAGTATTCCCTGCTATCCTCGTCGTAAAAGAATTCTCTTTCCGTGGACCCGAGAAGGGAATCAGGGTATTTTTCGAGCGTGTTTCTCCAGGTTTCGAACCGTCGTCCGGAGACGTTGATGAGGAGTTTTTCATCTTCAGCTCGCCGTCGGTCTTTGGGTACGGGTGGTGGGGGTAGGGGGTGTGTGGCGATGGGTACCCAGCCGATCGCGGCGGCGCGGGCGAAGGGCAACCACGCGGCCACCGACGCCATGCCGGTGTTGTCGCGGCCGCGTCGGCGTGGCTACTGGCGCCCCCCGCGGCTATTTCGGGCGCCCGCCCAGATGGGAGTGTTGCCAGGACGCTGAGATAATATGCTCGGTTTGTTGTGTGAGATAACTGTTGGTTTAGGGCTGGATAAATAGTGGATAGATGAAATGGATACGTCTAAGTAGTCTACTTTATTATTATTAATTACATTATGAAATAGGTGAACATACTGTAAAAATCTGTACTGCAAAAAAAATTCTCAGCTATCATTGTCTATTGGAATTTGTAACTTTGTTAAAGCCTGTAAGCATTTAAAAAAAAATTTGAATATTTAGTGCACGTTATTTAAGATTTATTCTAAAAAAATGGCTAATGTTATATCATTGAATTGAATTGAATGAATCACAAAGTAGAGAGAAAATATCGTAACTATTGTACGAAAAAAAAAGAGTTATTTATAATTCATAGAGGAACGTACGAATACTTCACTCATTCACTTCAGTACCTCTTTGGCTACATAAGAGTTTGATCTTTTTTTAACCCTCTTCTAGTTTTATGTTCTATTTTTAGATAAGTATCTAAGTGTTACTCAAATATGTGGCGATAGTGATAACGCGACGACACATCATTCAAGACAACGAGCAATAAACTGTTTCATTGAAATTCACAACAAGACGAAAGGCCATAATAATAAACCGTCCACCAGTAGAAAATTTGAATAAAAAGTGAACAAATCTAAAAACTGGCACTATTTCCTAGTCAGTTTTGAATAACAATCTTGGTTATCACCTTAAACCTTGAGTCTTGAGTTCACGTATATTTTTAGTTGAAATGATTGATATTTATTAATATTAGGGCAGATTTCTATTTTGATATCGTTTTTTAAATTTTCCAAATTTGGACTTTTTTACATTTTTTCTACTCAGAATCACGAGCTTTTTCGATCCTGATAGAAATAACAAAGTGTCCCGAAAAAAATCCATTACGTTACTATTTTTCATACACTTTCTTCGACCGTAACTCAGTGGAAGACAAAAAAATGTATGGAATTCTTGGAACACTTTTTTCTGCTACTGAGGTTCGAAATAGCTCGCGATTCTGAGTAGAAAAAATATGAAAATATCCAAATTTGGAAGATTTGAAAAAACTACAACAAAATAAAAATCCGCCCATTAACGTAAAAACAAAATAACGAACGTGTTTCACAATATTTATGTCAAAGAGAATGTATATAAAGTCAACCATATTTGTATACAATTTTTTTTCGTGTGACGCACGGTATACATTCATAGTTATTCATAGGTATACTTACAGCGAAATCCCGCCTTTTTCCCGCCGCTGGCAACCCACGCCCGGGAAAGCTCGCACTACGCATGCGCGCCTCGCTACGTCACTGCCTAATAAATTGATTTTCAGCTACCCATCTCCGTTACACACCCAGCCAGCCCAATAGCCCATCTCGTTCACACACCTCAAAGCTCCAGTGACCTTTTATATATTTTCACTGCTTTTAAACTGTGAAAGGGCTTTTTGTTTTCTGAAAAGGCCGTGCCGGAGGCCGCACTGATTCTGCCCAAAATTTAAGTCATTTTGTTGAACAGAAATGGTTTACTAGGTTATTATTTTTTAATTTTGTTTTTTTTTTTTTGGCGCGACTTAGGAAGTTGAGGGTTGAAAGAGTTCTGCGATTGGAGTTTATTTTTGGTTATGGAGGTCAAGGACTGAATTGGCGCAGTATTTTTGGATGTAAGAAGAAGTTCCGGGTTCGAATCCCGGTCGGGTTTTGTGTTGTGAAAATTATTGAGATGTGTGCATTATACTTCAATGCGTTTATAAATGATTAAAATATTATAGTATCTATGTAGGTTGCAATGTAACAAGAGCCAATTTTAGATATAGGGTGAGGGTTAGTGGTAGTTAGGTAATGACTGTGTTTCATGAGTCACTAATAATGTATGTAAAGTGCCCATGAAAAAGGAAAAAAAATTATATACCCCAAAGCCGTTGGTGGCATACAAGTACTATCGACAAAAATTGAATCCTCACAAAAAGAGCTTGTCATAGTAACATTGAAAGTCAAATTGTACGTCAGATGCAGCAATTTTATTTTCAAAGTTACTGTGACTAGCTCCTATTGTGGGTAAGGATTCAATTTTGTCGATAGTACAATAACATTTAAAAAATGTGATTTTAATACGATTAAACAATAGTAGCTACTACTGGTAGGACCGTGATTTGCAATGACTAGGAGCCAAATTTCGCCTTGGGCCTTAGGAGGCTATATTGTGCAACTTGTTTCGCGAGAGTCATAATGCCTAATTATACACCAGTCGCATACATAGCTTTATCTGTGACAGCAAAATATCAATTTGGCGGCTGAACACCAAGCTTTCGTATGCCACTTCTTTAAATTAAAAAAAAACCCTAGTAGTATAAAAGACCCCGGATTGTTGTGGCAGTGACGTCACAATAGTGTGATTTGGGGAGTAAATGGAACGGTTGAACAAAATGTTACATAAATTATAAGATAAGAAATGACATATCGTGTAAATGAATGTATCGTGCAGTTGCAAATAAAGCAAACAGTTTATATCTATAGTTTATAACGTATTTAAATTCCAATACACGTCAAACCAAATTACCAAAAACTACCAAAGATGGCGAAATGTCACGCTGTCCCATGTCATTAACATTGTGACGTTTCAGAAATAACCAACCATCGGTACACAGCGATATTAATATATTAATACGTTATTGTGTAAATCGTGATAAAGTTCATCCTAAATTTAAGATATGTTTTTAATGTATTAATCGCGTTACACTTCTCGGTTTGGTACTAGCTTTTGCCGTTGTCTCCGTCCGCGTTTAGATTATTCTTAAAGCTATGAATTACCAGACATAAATTCCTAGGATATCACTTCCGACATCATCATCATCAGCCTATACTAGTCTACTGCAGGACATAGGTTTCTCCCATTTTACACCAAGAAGTCCCATCTAGGTTTATGTATTGCACTAAACAACAATAAATAATATACTAAACTCAAAAACTGAATCGTATTCCAATATACGTCAAAAAAAAAAAACAAAGATGACGAAATGCCACAGTGACACTGACACGTATTATCGTCATTGTAATATTTGTAAAGTTTCAGAAAAAAACAACCTTTTGGTAAACTAACCAGTTTTCCTAAAAATGTAATCACACATTACGAGATTATTAGTTGGTACCAAATGTTGTTAAATCCTGAGTTATTGCCATTGTAATTTAAACATTTCTCCGATAAAACATTGAAATTAAATATCTTTTTTTGCGATAAGTATTTAAATAAGATTTTTTAGTTAAGAAGTAGATTAAATGTTGTATTTAACACTGCAGATAAAATAAGCAGCTACCCGTAACATTTACAGAAGTGAAAATTTACCGAACTACCTAATATTTCATTTTAATGACAATACTTTTTGACAAGTATTGGAATCTAAATAGGTTTTCAAGTATAAGGTCAAACTATATATCTGTATAGTTTGCATACAAAGTTAATTATAATATTTATGTATGCTCCATTTTCTGAATGGAACGAAATGATTATTTCACCAGTCAGTGTTTTGTCGAAAACTAGTGATATTAATAGTATAAAAAATATATATATTGAACAATTCACTATTACTGTGATTTTATTACATTTTTTTCGATTGCGTATAGTAAAAGAAATTATGTTTTTCTGGTGTGATATACATTTTTATCTTATCTTATAATAGTTATAATTTACGTATCGTTTTGTCCTACCATTCCATTTACTCCCCAAATCACCCTATTGTGACGTCACTGCCACAACTATCCGAGGTCTAATTGAATGAAATTCCATCAAAACATCGGTTTTCGATGTTTCAATGAAACTTTTTTCTATTCCACAGACTACGTATCAAATACCATTTAATGCCTGACACTTGACATTTAATGTCAAGTGTCAGGCGTCCGATCCGTTGACAGTTGTTACTCGTTTTTATATCCCTTCGGGTGGCAGGACCGTTACGTCAAAAAGCTGTCAGGTGGCGGCGCCATTTTGCGCGAAAATAGTCAAGTGCCAGGAGGTCCGACGGGTGGTCAACGAGAAATTGGCGGGAGTTACAAATTTAACGATTATTGTGTGTTATTGTATGAAGCTTATATAAAAAACGGACAGCTTTATAATAAGTATGAAATAGGCTATTAATTCCGTTAACAAACATATATTTTTGGTAAAAGTGCAATTTGCTAGTCCTCGTTGAACGTAGGCCGAGCAAACATTTTCCCGATTTTTGTGTAGAAGACACTAGTAATATAAAATACGGCATTGATTTGAGAAAAAAATAGGTTTATTTGTAGTAATATACATGTACAAACAAGAAAAGAAAGTAAAATGATACCCTTGCATACAGCTTTTACACATTACAAGCACGTAAATGTTACGTCGAAAATTATTTTCGTACAACATCAGTCAAACACAGAGTAAACTTTGAAAATTTGTTTTGTAATCATACATTGATTATTAGTTTCAAATTTTGTATTTATTTTGCATAATTCCTCATCATGGAAAATGTGTTCACTTCGGCGTCTGAAGGAAAACTAATGGTTTTGTAAATAAGATTTGTCGATTAATACGACACACAAAAACTGAGGTAGAAAGATGACTCGTAGATTGTTTCAAAATAAGTATATATTTTCAACATGTGTTTGATTTGTAATGTACAGGATTAAAAACTACATTTAAGAACATCCCAAAAATGTATAAATACGATACCTTAGCATTAAAACTTTTAATACTAAATCGCTTCAAAAATACACAAAAACTTTCAAAATGATTACATTTCACCAGGACTATATTAGTGTGGATACGACTTCTGATTTGTTCTAATATAATTATGACTACTTAGATTCAAACAAATCTATGATGAGCTCTCCGTGTACATTATTCAATAGAAATAATATTTCAAAGTCAATATATTTTCTTCGGTTACCGCGAGGATTACACATGAAATGAAACTATGAAAATCGGATAAACTCGCGTATATTAACTAACTTTAACTTCATTCCGACGTTTCGAAAACTTTACCTACAGGGTTCGTGGTCTGCGGATGACGTTGGAATGAAGTTAAAGTTAGTTAATATACGTGAGTTTATCCGTTTTTCATAGTCTTATTTCATAAATAAATGTCAATGAAAAATCTTACACAAAAAGACCTAGTCCCATGGTAAGGTAAATTACCTAAGGCTTGTGTTGTGGGACTTAGGGACGACAATATACCCTGTCCAACAATTCGTGGAAGTAGAAAAGGGCCCCAAATTTAATAAAATGTGTTTTATTTTATAGTAAAACGTCCCATTTTGTCGCTTACCATAAAGACTAGGTTTCTTTGTATCTTCATATGAATAAACTGACAAAGCGGCTTTATGGCAAACGACAAAGTGGGACGTTTCACTAAACTCACTCACAAATGTAGGTGCTGAGTGGTCTGCCCTTACAAAATTTGAAAATGCCGCCTTTTATTACCAAAAGGGAATGTTGGACCTGTTACATCCTCGACCAACACGTGCATCTGAGACCCTTCCTCTCGCTCCTGCATATCTTAAATTTATAACTACAGCATAGCAAATAAACATACCTACACGTGAAAAATAGTCATTTATAATAATAGTGTCTGAACGAGTGCCTGAAACCGACACGAGTAGGGAAGATGACCTACATTTCGACACTAACATTATGCCATTCTACAACGCATTATAAGAAAAATACTAATGTAATTAATTTCCGCACTAGTGCGGAAAAGTCACTGTCTGTACATGTAAAAGTATTTAGCCAACCAAATTAACCAAAATAAGTATTAAATCCAAAAACCGAAGTCTTATCCATACTATTCTATCTTAATTTGAAATGAAACAAAATGGCCACGGTCGCGACCTTGAAACATGGGTCCCGGTATATCAACGACGACATTTTTTAATGAAATATGATCGAGTTTTTAAATAAATTATTGTATATTTAAGTTACCAAATAGTTAACCCAGCTATTTATATCTAATTTGGGGCTAGTAGTGATACATATACATTAATAAATGCCCGATTTCTCTGAAACAAACCTGTTCATAACCCAAATCTTTGTAATAAACTATGAAATAAATATGTTAAAATGTAATAAATGGAAGATTAAATGATTGTAAATTGCTTATCACTTAGTTAAGCATATTATATTTAAATCGCATAACAAATTTTTATAGAAATAAACGGTTAAAATCATAATTTACCGGGTATCAAATATTTGACGAATGCACTGCTATCAAATGCTTTTAAACTAAGGAATATCTGCTAATATTTATATTAGATACACTTAATTTTAAATATAGACAGATTTTTTTATGTCTTCAGTGATATGTTTTTAGAAATAACGCAACTTAAATGTGCGCACAAACTTTAAATTTTCGCGCCAAATACGCAATAACGAATCGGCCGGGAGCCGGCCGCTCGGCACTTGGGGATTTTTCAGATCGGCCGGGAGTCGACCGCTCGGCACTCGGGGACTTTTTAAATCGGCCGGGAGTCGACCGCTCAGCACTCCAGTTTATATTTTATAGCTTATAAGGTGGAAGTACTAGTACCCGACGCCTTACCAATACTCGTCATCATAGCTTGAGTTGCCATCGATAAGACAAAATCAACTATTAGGGCATGTAAACGATGATAAATGTACGTACCTTCAATGCTTCATATCCCAACTTTGAAATAATTAGCTTGTATCTAAATTATTTGTATAATTTTAAGACAGGATGACATTTATTAGGACTGAGTGTTAATATTTTAAATGTCCGAATATATGACATTCAAACTTGTGCTGAGGTGCTCATCTTGTGCTGGGACTGCCAGCAAAAGCACCTGACACTTACTTGTACAATGGAGTTGACTGAGAAAAAATTCAATTTTGCAAAATTTTGATATTGTCACCTTATAAAATAAATACTATTTAACAAAACTTGACATATTCCCCTCTCAAAACACATGACAATACTTTATGTAGATTTATATATGAGCAAAATACTTATTGTGATTCAAATAAATTTTCTCCGTTAACATGTTACGTACTAGTACACTTCCACCTTAATTATTAAATGTAAGGCATAACTGTTAATATTTTTTGCTGTTAATATAATAATAATTGCTTGCTGAAATCGCGAAACGTCTGGTGGACATAACTAAGGACCGAAGAGCCGGCACTTACTCTCACAACGTGTTGCGATACTGCAATGAAATGCCGCCAGCATCCTCGGTACAATGCCACAAGGGCCAATCTTAGGTAGAGGTTAGATGAGTTAGATTTAATTTATGTATATAAATTGTACAGTTTTGTGAATGAAATGATATTTAAAAACTATTAATACGGTTTCGTCTCCAATTGTTTTCGCATAAAAGTGAAAATGACTGGACTCTATGACTTGTTGATTACGTCTACGTTTTACAATATACAGGGTGTTTTGCTTCATTTGCTTTTATTTTAAGGGAAGCTTATTTAGGTCAAATATAATTAATTTCTCTAAGAAACTAGTGTCTTAATTCTTACTGTTATTGAGTTATTAAAAAAAATAAGTTAAATGACTGAAAAAGTGTATTGCAACCTTTATTAAATTCAAATGTTACTTATTTTAACATGTGCCGTCAGTCATGTGAGATTCACTTTTACGTTATTCTTAAGGTTCTCTCACACTTATTATTTCATTTATTATGTATGAAATCTTAATTTTTTTTTGCGAATTTAACAAATCTGATATACCAGGCAACTTTTATTCATGTTCCAAGTAACGTGTCCAATTTAACGCAAATCAACACGAACACCCTGTATAATAGATTCACTTAACAAATCACTTAACTCTAAATGTAGGGCATCGATTTAAACTTAACTTCCTAAAAACGTTCTAACTCTGCAAAATCTCTGCCGCTTAATACCTTTTTTAATTAAATTTTAGTCGCTTTTACAATGCCACTGGTAGCGTTTTTTCGAAATGTACCTAAAGGCGCGTGAGATGTATGAGCGTTCCTTGCCGCCAGGTGCCTTAGATTTCCGCACAGACTCTAGGAGCGAATAACCTTAGGCGGGATTACACCTGCGAATTCTTACGTAAGTTAGAGGGACGGAGCTATGCTAAGGAATGAGATAGTGACATTTCTTAGCATAGCTCCGCCCCTTCACTGCAACGTACATACCTAATAACTTTTTTTAGTACAGATGATGTCTTTTTTAGGCTCTAGTGCGAGAAGTGGGTCATTTTACGTCAGGTCCAAAACTTCGGAGGGCCATCTGTACTAAAAAACGTCGTACGAGACACGTGCAAAAACGAAATTCGTAACTCGTGTCCATTTAAAACACTTCCTATCGGTCGTGTAAAATATCGCCACTCGTTTCGGATTTCCTGCTTTTCGCACTTGTGTCGTAATGTACTATTTTTTTAATACCTCGCTGGTGGCAACAAGCATGCGGTCTGCCGGATGGAAAGTGGTCACCGTAGCCTATAGACGCCTGTAACTCCAGGGGTGTACATGCACGTTGCAGATCCATAAAGAAATTGTAAACTCCTTTTTTGAAGAACCCCATACTGTGGTTCTTCGGGAAAAACTTGGCAGGGGATCATACCAACAGACAGACCATCCGCGGGACGAAATTTCTTTGAAACCGGACGGTGCGCGACACAATGTCATATATACCATAGATCAAGCAAACGTATCTACTTTAGTGTAGTTACAAATCAACTCAGTGAAATCTACTGAGTTGTCCGTCTTTAATCGCAGCTTGCAGCTTTCGGCGTCATATTTTGTAAGTTGAAGTGAACAAAAACATTAATAATGCCTCCTTAAGTAATATTAATTGCATCAAAACAAAAAAATATGAATACTCAAGGGCCTGAGACATATTTAAAATCATAGGCAAGTAACAACTTCAGTACAAAATCTGACACGCTCGGCCGCCATACAAATGAATGAACTTGTTTCTTCTATCCAAATCTAATTCTGTGGTGCGCGACCATTTATGTTCGCTATCTTACATTAGGTGTAATTGTTATATTAATCGTGCTATTCATAGGCAAATACTACTCATTAACAATAAAAAAACCTGGGAAAAGCCAAAAAGGAGATGGGTCTGATGCTTATTTAGGAGTTGAAATTGTGGATCATAGTTGCAGTAAATATTGGACCTTAGTTGGGTGGTTTTACGGTAGGTAATTTTCTTAAGTTTTTCTTCTATTATGCTGTGGCTAAAGGGTCCGAAAGACGAAAACAATAGGTTCCATTCTCATGGGAAGCACCAGATATTGAGGGTAAGTTGGACTTTACTTCAAGTCAGAACAGGTTTCCGATAAGCTACTTTGAAATACAAATCATTTATTCGTGGCAAATATAACAACAAACATGACAAAACAAAACAAAAGAGACTAATTCAGCATCTACATAATATTATACTCCGAAATAGACTGATACTGATGGCTGAGGCAAAATGCCGAACCGAAAGCCAACGCTGATCTTTCAAATACTTACTTATTACGTAAAGTAATAAATTATAGCATATTAGTGAAGTTGTAGAGATACTCACCACTCATTTCTTACCATAGTTCCGTCCTTACTACTTACGTAAAAACTTACAGGTGTAATTCGGCATTACTTACCAGGTTACCTAGTCCCACAGAAAGCTGGTAGATGGCGTGAATAATAACGTTTGTTTTTAAAAGCGCCATCTAGTAGTTTAAGCATACAAAAGAGCAGACAGTTAGCCGTGTGTAAATATACATCATTTTATAATAGATGGCGCTAATCGTTACGTTTTAATATGGTTGATTTATATATTTATATATAAATATATATTTGCGTCGGATATACCACAGAAATGATGATGATGATATTGATGATACCACAGAGCCTGAAAACAAGTGTTTAATCAGTGCGTTCTTCCTGTAATAACGTACGGAGGCGAGACATGGACACTGATTGTGGGGTTGATATATAATTTTAAAGTATATGTGCTGTGGGTAGGGCCATGCTCGGAGTTTCTCTGAAAGAAAGAATTCGGAATGAAGTGATCCGCCAAAAAAACAATCGACATGGTGCTGCAAGTTAGCACGTTGAAGTGGCAATGGGCTAGCCACACACATACTTTAATTATGTCGTAGAACCGATAATCGCTCTGGCAGAGCGGCGCTTCCACGTCAAAGTGGAGGGCAGCCTCTCCCAAGAGCGCCCCATCCTGGCGGGCGTTCCGCAAGGGAGCTGCCTGTCACCAGCATGCTATGGGTGGTATACCAACGACATACCAGTCGTTGGCAACACACAACTCGCTCTCTTTGCAGATGACGCAGCCTACTTCGCCAGCTCCTACAAGATGCGGCACGCGGTCGCCAAGATCCAGCCGACTCTCGACGCCCTCCCTGACTGGCTCTCCAAGTGGAGACTTTCAGTCAACGTGGGTAAAACTCAGACTCTCATTACGGGTAGTAAACGGACCCTACCAGATCCTCCTTCCCTTCTAGGTCAGCCACTGTCATGGGCACCCACAGTGAAATACCTGGGGGTGACCATCGACAGGAGGCTGCGCATGGGGCCACACGTTGCCGAGACCGTCCAACGAGCGAACGTGGCTCGCTTCAAACTCCGGCCACTATTTTGCAGCAAGCTGCCTCTGCGGACCAAACTTGGGCTTTACAAAGCCTACGTTCGGTCTCGCCTAACTTATGCCGCACCTGCATGGTATTCTTTCTGTTCCAGGTCCACCAAGAAGAAGCTTTGGACTGTGGAGTCCAAAGCGCTACGCACCATAGTCGCAGCCCCGCGCTATGTGCGCAATGCCTCTATCGAGCAGGGCCTGAAGTGGCGCAAACTGGACAAGTTTGTCGAGAGGCTCGCACGGGTCATGTATGACCGTGCGGACAACTCGGTCCACAAACATCTCCAGGGCATTGCGCCCCACTATGTCAGGCCACCTGACTTCAACGCTCGGGATCTCCCCCGAGCGTTGCTCCACCAGCCGCCAGACGACTGACACCAGCAGCTCTCTCTCTCGACCCAGCGGGGCCCTGCCCGGGTGCCCCCGCTGGGTCACCATTTTCTCTCCTCCCTAGCAGCAGACTCTCAACGACGAGCCAGCTCTGCCGCTAGCGACGCGCCGACAGCCGCGCATCGAGCATCGAGCACCAGCCTCTCTCTCTCTCCATCTGTCTTCCTTTTCAGATCTCTCTCAGATCGAACTTTGCCTTGCCTTAACTTGCCTTTACAGCATCATCATCACCAAAATCATTTTTCTCTCTCGCCATGCCCATGGCAAATCTTCCTTCAACAGCCTCTCAACACCGTCCCCAAATGACGGTGCAACGACCGTCCCACCCTTGTGGGATGCGGCCACAGCTGCAGTAGCGGAAACGCGGGAGCAGCCACACATACTCCAGGAGGAGTATCGTTTGTATATTCAGATAATCGCTGGAGTAAGCGTGTTCTAAAGACCACGAAGGGACGCCCTCTAGCCAGATGGCAGGATGACTTGCGTAGAAGAGCCGGAAACAATTTAATGCATAATAGTACATTGTGCATCAAGCGAGGTAAGTACGGAACTAATAACGAGTGTTAGAAGCCCGACGCCGTTAGGCGGAGGGCTTTTATGACTCGAGTTAGTATTCCGCTTACCGACCGTGATGCATACAATGTTTTTCATCACACTTGCCGACAAAAAAATAAGTTTTAAGACATAATATTATTAAATGACGTACCCTGAAATTTCTATTACTCCCTAGGGAATTTTACTTTTCTATTACTCCCGCTACGAGCGCAAGCAATGGCGCGCTTAGACAGCAAGTGTGATGAAAAGCAACTAACCGCGCTCTGTGGCATATATTGGGAGAGGCCTATGTACATCAGTGGGCTAAGACAGGCTAATGATGATGATAATGATATATTTTTGGGTCTAGTATGAAACTGTTTGCACGAAAAATGTTTTTTTCTACTTATTCTTAGTAAGAATATGATACTGAATGGTCCCGTGTACATAGATATCCTAAAACGAATGAAGAAGAAAAAGGAAGTACTAGCAACAGTCAAACGAAGAAAGATTGCATATTTTGGTCATCTACATAGACATGAAAAGTATAATCTCCTGAAACTTATAATAGAAGGAAAAATAGAGGGAAAACGGGGAAGGGGAAGAAGGAGGTTAACCTGGCTCGATAACATCAAAAACTGGACCGACATCAAAGACGCGGTCACGCTGACAAGGCGGGCCAAGAACAGAAAAGATTTTGCAAAGGTGGCCACCGACGCCCGATAGGGCATGGCAACAGAAGAAGAAGAAGGTCCCGTGTACGGATCACCACTGGTATCTCGGCTCTATGGCAGTAATAGCCCCTTTAACTCATTAAAACACTTACAATACAATAGCAATACTTTGCTGGCAGAATGGCAAGTTCTTAGTGTCTCAATTGTAAGTTTCATCTGATATCTTATGTATATGTATGTTTATGTATGTATATGTATTTTATTCCCTTATGTGTGTATAGTATTTGTAATTAGAATATTAAATTCCAAAAGTTACTTCTAATTCTGTTACCCGCTTTGTTCTGTTTCTTGTACCGCCTACATGTTCTCTGCTTTGCCTGAAGGTTGACTGGTAGAGAATGCTTCATAGCATTAATTCCGCCTTTTGTACATTTTTTTTTTCCTTTTGTGCAATAAAGTTTTAAATAAATAAATAAATAACACTAGAGGAACTGTAAGTTTTTGGTACACTTACGCATTTCAGTTTTCATGATTTTCACTATTTTTTTTTATTATTATTATTTTCTAAGCAGGCAGGCAGTTGTACAACTGATATTGCCTGTATCCAATTGCTCTGCTTTCAAGTGTTTCTTTTATTACTGTTATGTTTGTCAAGTCGGTTTTTAAACTGGTTGACATTCAGTGCTGAGACCACTTCCTCAGGCAACTGATTCCACTCTCTGACTACTCTGTTGCTCAGGAAGTGCTTGTGAGGCTTGTTATGAGACAGGCTAGCAACAAGTTTTAAGTGGTGACCTCTCAGACGGTTTTTGTTGTTACTAATTTAACTATTTTAGGCTAAATTATGACGTAATCGCTTACTTATTGATTTTGGTGGCACAAAAATATTACAGTAATAATACTAATAATAGTTTAATTTGTGTTTTTGAAAACCTACATAGTTACTGACACTGACAATGGATATAAATTATAAATGTTAGATGTGATACCTATATCAAAGACATAACCTTGGACTTTAAGTCGGTATTTTTCTTTTGTTTATGACATGTAATATTTTTAATGTAAAATCTTATCAAAAAAATCTCTAAATTTAATTACAAAAAAATCTAAATAATATGTTAAATATCAGAAACATGAAACTCATTGTTGTAGCTAAAAAGGAAGAAAAAATAAACAATATCTCTCTTTGTAAAATGTACATTTAATCTTAACATTATATTCACGTACTATGTACATTTGAAAGCGCACTATACATAGACAAAAATATCCATTCTGTACTGAAATAATCCCAAAAACTCTAGCTGCAACAGTTCCTTTCATTACAATAATTATTAATAGTACTTATTGTGCGCATTTCATTAAATACAAAACAAAAAATGCGCGTTATTATGATAAAATAATGTTTATTTATACACGTATCGAGACACAACTTGTCTATTTCGACTTCGATTATTATTAAACACATCGAAAGTCTTCCAAACAAATTATTTATCTTTTAATAATAACATGAAATTGCACGTTCACTATTAACTCTTTGGTGATAAAAGGTACAAAGTCGACTATCTTACTCAAATAAATAAGTTATAAATTAAATTACTTAAATTAAACAATGTAAATAAGTCCTTACTATTTATCTTTTGCAATTATTATTGCAATAAGTTGTTTTATTATTTCGAAAAGATGTTTAAGTACGTCATAAGAGTCTTATTTTGTTATAAAACATACATTAAGCTTTACTGATATTTATTTATTAATTTTCTACTTTGCACAACTCGGACTAGTATTCTCAAATTCCCTTTAGTTTAGAGAAGCTTGTCTTAAAGAATTGTTTTTTATGACTAGTTATTTTTATAATTTAAGTAATATCACGCTGCCCGAAGTTTTGACTCAGTGGAATGTTTCGATTGAGATCTCGTGACTAGAGAAACAATTATTTATAATGAGCTTTTTGACACTCGCATTCATCAAAAAAAATCTGGCTCGATCAGATTTCTATTATTACTATTATAAAATGTTATTTTTTAGAGATATTCTGCAATAATTTTCAATAAATATTTAAAATTCTGTTTTTTTATTTACTATTACTTTATTGAAACGCTCTGCTCTTGTTTTTAATAGAATTTTTATGAATTAAACTTGCTTTTAGATTGTAATACGAGTGTCGTTTTATACTAAATAACTTAAGTGTTTTTTTCTATTCGAATCCGATTTTATCGGATATTTTTGCTAATTGTAATCAGATTGTACAAACTACAAAAATACTAGCTCCAAACACGTGGTTTTATTATTGCGTCTTGTTTCTATTAACTATTTGCAGCTTAGTACGTCACTTGAATACACTATTATTTCAATTATTACGTTCATAAGAAGAACTCTTATAATTTCAAAATAATTAATATATTTAAGTTTGTATTTTGTTTTTTTTTTATTAATTGGATCATCGTAACTAATTTAAAAAATGTGTATTGTGTTGCCCCAAAGATATATTTGTAGAGTATTCAAGTGACTAAGTTTGTTTCTACAATAATATAAATTAAAATACACATTTGGGCTAAAGTTACTGCAGAACAATTATAATTAGAACTTATAATAACTATCTGAATACGTTTGACTAGAAACGTTCGACATTAGAGATCATAGTCTATCCTTTGCGTTCTTTAGGCGACCTGTCGCGACAAAACAATATTCTATATCCTATCTACCAGATAATATTGCTAAAGATTTGACTTTTGATACCTAAATCAAAGCCAAAAAAAATTTTTTTACCGATACAAAAGTTTGAAAGGGGCGGACTTTTTAGACCAAAAGGCATTCGGTAAAATCGTTATTGGCCATATGGTGAAGTAAATGCCGTTTTGATCGCCTAAAGAAAACCAACACCAACCTTTCACTAAATTCGCGTCGTACTTGTTCTTAGCTTTAACTGTACTTTTTGAGCTGGAGTTGTCGAAGATTATTACGCACTGCACAACATTTACTTTTGAAATGTAACTAAAACTAGATAATAAGTATATTGTCGTTATTTTTAAAAGAATTTTGTGATTATATGACACAATTGCAAGTCACTTCCATAACCTTTTTTGTATCAATGATCACACGAAAATCGAATCTTACAAAATGACAACTATATTATTGAAACATTGTCTGCTGTGACACGATCTGACTTTGGGATTTAACCTATTTAAGTCACTGTAGTCACTCATTTAGTTTTCAGTCATATTACGACGATCATGGGTAATTCTTCCACACGATCCCAGTAGAAGGCTTGATAGACTCTTATCGAATATGAGCTTTAAAATCTAAAATAAGAAAGATGTGATAGAAACATAGGATTGCTTTCTTAATAAATAAGGACCAAGCGTATGAGTGTATTGTGAAGATGACGGTTCTTTTGGTTATTATTGTATGTCTCATCAAATTCATCGATATTTGTCATGACCTTCATCTTCATGCTGCTTTATCCAGCATTTGTCATGGCTCCGTGATCTCATAGTATCATTATAACTTGTCATTTATTTTGCAGCTATGAACCCTCTAAACATGATCGTGTGAAGAACTCCCTACATCCCTACCTACCCTGCACTCGCAGCGACTCCAAAATCAAAGACAACTCCAAACTCTCATAGCACTAACAGATGCTGCTGAGGTATACGGCGTCACAAGAGGTGATCGTCCTGCTCGTCATGCTCATCATCCGACTCCGCAGAGTCCAGGCTGGGTACATGATCCATGTCGTGGTCTAACTGCTGATCCAGGTCTGTGGAGGGTGCGTCGTCATCTTTCCACTTGTCCATGGATCGCCGGCGGGCGTTCATGAAGAAGTTCCCGACTGTGGTCGGCTCTAAGCCGAGCTGTCGTGCTATTGTCACCTGCATTTCTTTTGAAGGTCGCTTTGTTTCCTGGAATTGAGAAAATGCAAAGTTAGTGGTTTGTGTAGATAAAAAAGCGCTTGAACATGCGGTGTAGTGTAATGGACAGGTTACTTTGATTCATTGGAAAAAGATGACATCATATTGAAGCGATCAGCGATGAGCACTTGCATGTACTATTTACCTCAGGTTTTGATATAATTATGTTCGCCTTTTACACATAAATAGAAGTCAAATACCAAAGAAAAAGGACCAAGTTTACCAATGTTTGATGAAGGCTCCGAACCTACATCCTCAATTTTCGTGGCTGATACATACACTACTTGTCCAGTCAGTTAGCTAGTAGCTATACTTGATGTCTTATAATCACGACAAAATTGTTACTATGACAAATTCATCTTCGGAAAAACTAAGCAGTGTGAGTGCTTAGTTTTTCCGAAGATGAAATTGTCATAGTAACAATTTTGTCGTGATTTTATAATCTATGGTATAATAGTGAGGACTATTGCAGGTTTTCCCGTCTTGCTTTTATGTGTCTTATCGCAGGTACTAAATAAATTGACAATTACAAACGATAAAAAAGTTACCATCATAATTCTACTATACTATTATTATAGTTACAACATCGTTATGATCATGCTCCTACTCATCATCAATCTCCACTCCCTTAGTCACTTACGACACCAACGGGAAGAGTTGGGGTGACAAATGTTTTTTTTTTACTGTCGTCACCAGGTTATTTCTATTTCACCACGTCGACAGGTGCTACAATTGTAAATTTACTATTACACCAATAGACGCCCCCGAACGTCATACAGTTACCGCTTACCATCGGAAGGGCCGTGCGTTTGTTTGCAACCAACATAAAATGTAGTGCAGGAACTTTAATATATCAGCAATACAAAATACTGTAGCGAAATTCCCACCTAAGCCGAACCTCATGTCAAGATTTAATGAAAATTGTCCTAAGCACAAAAGTCTATGACGTCAGTAAAATTAATATTATACAATTGTATCACCTGTCAATATGGTACAATAGGGTGACGACTGTAAAAAGACATTTGTCACCTCGAACTCTTCCCTTTGGTGTCGAATAGAAGTATCACTGACTGAGTGAAGATTGACGATGAGTAGGAGCATGATGATAATGACGTTTTAACTTTAATAATAGTAGTAGAATTGCGATAGTAACTTTTTTATCGTTTGTCATTGCCAATTTCTTTAGTACGGGTTATATAAGCAAGACGGAAAAACCTGCCATAGTCTTCACTTTTGTACCAAAGATTAAGAATCCACTAAGTGATAGAAGTGTCACTGAGTGAAGATTATAGATAGGGACACGATTTGTCATGGATACTACTACAATTGCCAGTCTTAATTAGGATATTACCTTAAAAATAGCCTGTAGAGTACGCCGCTGGAGGTCTGTGAAAACCAAACGGGGCTTCTTCGGGGAAGGCAGGGTATCCGAGACCAGCTCCTCCTTGCGCTTGCAGCCTGACGACGTCACAAACACACCTCGAGATTATTATTAGATTGTGTTCTTTCCTAACACCATCGATATTGAAGGTGGCCAAAGGATAGGTGCATTCTCGTTGTTTGTGAGGTTTTGGGACTCAGGATAGATACCCTAGAAACTGCGACCATATAATAACATGGACGTCTAATGACAACTCAAAAATGCCCCCAAACACAATTGTTCAATTGTGTCAAGATGACAGAACATAGCGCATTTCTTGACACCGCGCATATTTCGGCGCAACATCTTTGACAAATGTTTATAGAATATAGCCAATCAAAACTTTGTCGGACCAATCACAACTGTTTTTAAATAGCGGTTTAAGTTTTTTTAGGTTGATATTGAAATTCATTACCGTGATGCATTGAAGAGGGGGTGACATTTGTCAACTAAAATTTAGGACCGTTTTTGAAAGGCATCCATATTTTATTTGTTCGTAGCATTCCACGAAAAAGTCCCTCGATATATTTTGTATGGCTTTTGTGTACTCTACTTCAGAGTTTAACAGTTGTTTTAGTATTCTACTGCTTCTTGGGTAAGAGTAGAAAATTCCTCTACTCGCCCAGGGTATTTGGTAAGAGGACAGTCAAACACCATATGGTGTACGGTCTGCTCGGGTGCTCCATACCGGGATGCCGGTGATTCGCACTGGTTCCATTTGTACCACAGATAAGCACACACAGTCCACCGATGTCCCGTACAAACACGGTTCTTCTCAAAATTGGGTTTTATCGAAGTTCTCTTTCATAAACAGAGGAGTCAAATGCTTAAAAAAACTTTACTAATTACTCGGAAAAAAAATCAAACTATCGGAATATACACGCGTTTGTACGGGACAGCCCATGGAATGCTCCAGAAGCGTACATACGTATATACGAGTACTAGGTGCAAGGTAGTTAGAACTTACGTATATTAAATAATCCCCTAAAGGCACTTATTCTGCTTACCAAACCCTTACTTGCAGCGAGAATGCACTTATCTTTTTGCCACCTGATAATTGGATACTTAAATACATAAACAACTACGAACAAGGAACTAATGTTTGTAATAATAAATACACAAATAATGCAATGGCCGGGATTCGAGCCCGATACCTCTAGCTTCGTAGGCAAGATCACTAGCAACTAACTGAAGGCATAATATACATGTAATCTTGCAAATTAATTTAGAAACATAATATTTAAAATGATGCTGATAAATTTCCTGAGCAACGAATACACCATAATGTATATATTTACTCGATTCTATTTTTAAGTGCTACTAGTTCAAAAATTATCTCTATGTTAATAAATTAAGCTTGATAGGCAACATCGATCTATTAAAATACATAATTAAATTAGTGACAGTTAAAAATTAAACATAGGTATACAACTTCCTGATACTTACTGCCTCTCTGAGGAATCTGGGCCGCTAAAACAAGCAATAGAATACCAAATTAATTAAATTATATATTACGAAGAACTCAATTAAAGATCAGATATAACAGCCTTTGTAATTCAGACATCGCAGTAGAAGGGCTTTATATCTGATTCTTTTATAGCCTAACTCTGCATCTTTACATGAGGACTCCAAAAATGTATTTTTCAAGATATGAACTACTTGATAATTAGAATCAAGATAAAACAAGATTTCATTTATTACAAGTGGCATGAAAAAAAAATGTGTAAGTAAGTGTCTTACACTTGTAAAAATGTCATAAAAATGTCCTTATGCAACAAATGCTGATCATCTAATAACAACAAACATGCCACTAAGACATTAACTAAGCTGTCTTCATACGCACTCTACTCCACAGAAAATAAAGTGAAAAGAAATGCTTTACGTAAAAGTGCGAGTAAAGACTACTTCGATCTATCCTAGTTAAATAAAATGTCTTCTTAAACTATTTGGCGCCCAACGTGGGGCCGTTTAAACGAAGTATTTCGTTTTCATCTATGTCACTATAAATCTGACATAATGGAAAAGGAATTCATTTATAAGTAATGTGTATTTTAAGATTGTTAATATAGAAGAAATTTACGGAAAATTAAAAATTTCCTGTATGTCAGATAATGTTAAAACACCAAACGTATTAATTAAAAGGCATACCTGGCGACAATGTAAACAACATTAACAAAGGGTTCTGAAACCTTCAGGCACCTATGAAATAATATTCAAAACTATTGCAGCCTGCGCAGGGGAAAACAAAACGGGAGGGAACGGGACAGCGATAGCAGTCTAACATTCATCTTGGCTTCTTGAAGCTAACAAAATACACTTATTGCTAATATGTTCCAAAAACATCCTCTATGACGGACAGTCTCGGCTTGAACAGGCAGTATCATTGCCATTGGAAGCGTGGTAATTTGACTAAACTAAAACTAAGGTAAGGATACTGCCAATCCAAAAACAAACATCTAGACGAGCAAATCTCTATACATTTTACACATTTACTTGTATGAGATCGATGTAAATAATAAAAAAGAAAATAATAACTTAGACACTTTCGTCTAAAAGCGACCTGTTAAATCAAAACACTTAATCAAAAATATATGTTTTATATGTATATTTATATGTTACCTTGCGACAAGCTATATACTTTATAATACCTATAAGAAACCAAGTCCACTGCTACGCAGCCACAAAAAAGGATTAGGATAGGCAGAACTAAAAAAAAAACAAAATAAAAAAAATCTTGAAGCTTGAAGCTTCACAATTATATTGATCCCAAATACAGGGCATCAACAATTCCGAACAAAAAAAAAACAAAATAACAAAAGAGGATCGATATAGGATTCTTGGAATTCGGTGATGGATAAATCAGGACAGGACTCACAAGCACGAAACATCCCCAGCCGGTTCGTATCCAGCTGTTTCCCAGGGTTGGGGCTGGTACCCAGGTTGGGGACTTGGCTGGGCCCCCTGGGTCCCCTGAGGCCCCTGGGGCCCCTGGAATTCCCTCGGGCAGTATGGCTGTATGTTGTTTACATTGTCGCCTTTAGTCGCCTGCTGCGGTGTATCTGGAAATGTAAATTGGTAATTTGTGGCTCTTCTTGGTTGCAGAACTTGGTTAAGCATATTAAGAGATTCTATGGAATATTTTTGAATCACTCTTAGTCAAAGCTTTACCTACTACTCATAATTAATAATTGACAAAATCAATGTCACTAAATATGCAAAACACATCAAATCTTCAGATAGGTATGTGCGTCTACTTAGATAAAAATTTGGACACTAATCGTGATTTTTTTTGACGGACTTGACGTATAAATTAAGGTTTCTGAAAAAACTAAATTAAAAAGATTCTTGGCTCCTAAGTAGCACAAAAGAAAGATAAACCATTATTTAATACACGCACTGTAACTAGAGTTTTTGCTTGCAGCTTGCTTTCTACTTAAGTCACAATCACAAACATTATAAGTACCCAACCCGTAACCCATTTTAATAAAACGACGGTTCTTAGCAAAGCGTTCTTACTTAAGAAGCGTGACACAACTGATTCGCTTGGAAAAGACTGATCTATTTTATCCTTATCTTATTCCCACAGGGAAAATAGAATTAAAGCTACAGAGTTGGTGGAAAGATAAACTTGGAGGCATACCTCCTAAGAAAATCGATAGTTATGTCCTTTTCCAGGGAGCCTAGATTCATAAGGGGATATGAGAGTACACACGATAAAAACCTTCTGACCTCGTGTCGTATAAGATATCTGGCATACTGAGTTCTCCGATCCAGAAATAAGTTTT